>JAPYKE020000203.1:442500-472500 GCA_028554795.2 Sinohyriopsis cumingii
TTCTGTGTGTGGTTTTACTATCTCGTAATTGTTAGTGGTGTTCTTCTACTCCCCAGTGTTGTTGTGTTCGTGATGCTCTTATTTATTGACTGGTCTTTGGGGAGATCAGATGTGACCCGTACTACCTCGCGTTAGCCGCGTAGCATTGGTATCACACCATCATGGGCTCCTTACTCGGTTCGGTCAATACCCTGTCCCAAATGTGTTTTGTTGTGCCTATAAGTGTTAAGATTAAAAGGTTCTACGAGATAGTAATATTAATAGTTAGTAATTAATCTTATCTTAAAGTATGGCATACCTCCTTACTAGGTGGGAGGGAGAGAAAAATAATTAAAATGATCAAAATTTGAATTAAAAAAGGTATTTTATTGCAATATTATTAGTTTTGCAAAAGTAGGAATGAGACGAGTGACTATGGGATGTCGAGCGAGAGTGGATCTGATCCTGTTAAGGAATCTGTCCCTAATATACGATATACCAGTTCCGTCCCCAACCCGTTCCTGTCTCCGATCTCATATCAACAAATTTGAAGGGGCAGCCATGTTACATTTGGAACTCTGTGCCTCTTAATTCTTGTGATGAATATTATTTTACTTTGCATATATTGTTTAAATTTTAGGAATTTTAAATTTAAATGTTTTAATTTGATCAATGTACGAAGGTGATGAAGGTGTAATGAAGGGGTGGCGAGCCGAACCCAGCCCTGCGCACTGGCTGGTGCCACCCCTTAATGGGATGACTAACCAGAGTCCATCCCCCACCCGTCTCCTCCTCCTACCTCATAATTTTTTTTAGGCTTCTAAAACTATTAATTATGTATGATATTTGTTTATTATTAAATGTGGTAGTCCAAATACACCTTCACTTTTGGGTTTGTATAACAGTTTATTTGGAAGATAGTTTAATTTTTTATTCCATATAAAATGGATAATTCTATCTTCCAAATTTTTTAAGATGATTTCAGTCAATTCAGCTCTTTTGGTTATGTAGTTGACCTTTCCCATTAAAGACTCCTAGTGCCGTAACATGTTCTTTGATTTGGGGTAATCCAGGGTGGTTACTATTCCAATTCCCAATCAATCAAATCTCAGTTTTAATGTGGTTTAAGGCAGAGCTTTGTGTTTCTAATCAATCTTTTAGGTTGTTAGGTTTACGCAGTCCACCAACGTCATTTTTCCCTTTCACCATTGCAATTGGGAGTGTTTCATCCGAGGGTTCTTCCTTAATAGGCGCATCCGCTTGTTCACTATTCGTTTTACAGACTTGAGCTATAACATATTTAAAAATCTTTTTAAAATCATCTACCACTACTTTAGCTACTTTTTACGTTTGGCTTAACCCATGTCCACGTTGGATGTTTATTGCTAACTCCATTTTATCCAGTCCACTCCTTATATACAAATGCAAGCCAGTTCTTTTTAAATTAATTATTACTCCTATCTGCTGCTAGTTTATGCCCCAATATATCCTCGGATAATTGCCTTTCTTAAGGTATTAAAACGATAAACTGTTCATAATTTATATTTTTTCACTGCTGATTCCTGAAATCTTTTATTTGTTGGTACTTTTTATTTTTATTTGCATGCAGGTGATTGTTGTGAAAGACCCATAAGCACGTCTCCAACATTATTTTGTATTTCCTCTAAATGGTTTTCGATTTATGCTAATAGCAATGGTACATGTCCGATTAGAGCCGGTCTTTCTTTTGTTCCCATCATTGCTGCAGTGGTTTCAACGACTCTCATTGTTTGTGGAATAGTTGCTACAGGTTTGGCCTGCATTTCTTTTGTCGGTTTACTCAGCGTTGCGACGTTTTCTCAAAACCAACTGTTAGATCATATCGTGCCATTTGTCTTGATCGTAACATATCTTTGAAACTTGACCCGCCTTCTAAAACACTTCGAATGGGTTCCTGGTGATCAGAAGAGGTTTTACGGCGTCTTTTTCATACCTTGTTTATCACGTCACCGTCGGAAAACAGAATTTTCTGTTTCGACATTTTTATTTTGGCCTACAAGTTAAATCAATAGTGAGAAAACTATATGGGTTCTTTCTGACCTCAGAAAAGATATCACGAAGTAAGTCCCAATAAAAAGCACAGTCCAATGAACGTTCGCAAGGCCATGTTAGTCAATACCACGAAATATCTTCAACATTTTATAATTGTCACGGATCGCTTTAGGCTCGTGTGCGTAACGTTGAGTCAAGTATATCACATCGGTAATTCTGTAATTTACACCACGCAAACATTACTTGCATTTCTGTCCGAATAATCAAAAGCATGTGCTTCATCAATTGTGGAAAAAGAAATCGATGTCGGACGACGATATCGTCTCGGCCTTGTCACTCAGCACATTCGTTAAATCATGAGAACATCAAAGCACAGTTGATCATCAGCCGACGGTTCAATCACATACAGGTGATCCCATTTTTACCACCATAAATCCTTTTCAATAGCAAATGAAATTTCTCATGATCCAGCAGGACACATATTTAATTCGCTAATTGAATTTGCAAATATGGAACTGGTTCCATTGGATAGATGCTTGAGGTGTTTAGGTGTTATAATATAATTATATCTATGTTGTGCGCGATGTCGCATGGAACACGTAATGCAAATCCACCTTGAGTTCAAACATGAAATTGTAGAAATGCAATCACCGGAATTTATGTTCAATGTAGAGCAAAGAAGTTCGTGTTTGTTTGTACCTTTACAGTTTCATTGGAAAAAGTCGTAGACGCGCAGGGTTTAATATTAAATGAGGCGGCGGAGATGTCAGTGCCGCCTTAACGAAATTACCATGAGCACCATGGAGTAAATATCCCGGCGAAATGACATATCGATCCCTCCATGACCTAGGTATAATTATTGTGCATCTGGTACATAGCTTGATATACGACTCGATTCTAACAATCAGCCAAAGTGTGATAAAGCTCCTATGAATTGACTTGATGTTGCATGTTGCCAACATAATCATGCTTATTAGGCATCAAGTGATATTCGAATATGTCGACCAGCCGATACAGATCTTATAAATGACTTCAACGCGATTAATCGAACACTCAGAGAAAGAATCGCTATATGGATGTTCAAAGGAAGCACAAGGGCTAAATTTGTTTTAGTCGTTGGACGGAGTGTAGTCTCTGAAGGTAAATATATTGATATAATAAACAAACAAAAGGCCAGACAAACATGGTTTCTCATCGGGTATTATCTAAAATAGTTTACAGTCGTCGCGGTTATTGGATATGTGAAGCTGTTATTGAAAAATAAGGAAGCAATGTAAAGGTCATTCGTGGGGTTCCTCGAGCCTGTTGACCATACATTCACTATGGCAAATTACCTACATGTGCCACTAAAAATGTCGTGTAGTTTGTTTGATGTCCACATACCTAATGAGTGTCATCAAGCCGATATCTTATTTCTTTCACACGATCGTGCGCGTGGAAAACGTTACAAATACGCGTTAACCATTGTCAATGTTGCAAGCAGATAAACAGCAGCTGAACCATTAAGGTGGCGCTCTAGAGTTTCGTATTTTGCATAGGGTTAGAATTTTAAAGAAAAGAATTTCCCCAGCTTTCCTCACTAGTTATACTGGCTATTTAAAAAAGACCTTGTATATCTTAGGTATAATTCAAAGAACCTTTAATTCCCTTTATTTTGATGTATGATTGATGGGTCTAATATGGATTATAGAGTATACAGCTTGGCCTTACTCCAGACGTGCACCTGTCAAAATAGTATTAGCTCTACTTGGTCATTTTCACTTCCTGAACTTCAGAGGTAGATTGTATAAAAAAGAGCCGATAATTTTTTTTACATTTTATATTTTTTGGTAATTCATTCATTGCACTTTCAGAAGCTGGTAATGTCTAGTCTATTTTAATAGCTTCTATGGATAGTGTACTTTAGATTAATTCAGGCTGATTTTTTAGCACAAGGGAGCAGTCATTTTAGTAAGCAGTGTGCGTAAATCATGTACAATTTCCAAAAGTACAATATCCAAAGAAATATCATCCACATTACATTAATATAGCATAGAGGTATGCCAAAATTCTCTCCATTGTGCATGTTTTAAATGCGAACAACTTCAACTTACACACGTCACTTTCTCAAAAGTACATGATAACTGGTGAGCGCCCCCATAAAGAGAACATAGGTATTATTATTATTGTATGATTTAATTTTGATTGTATGGCTAAACACATAAGTCGCAAGCATCAAAATAGTCCTTTTCAATAATTCTCCTGCATTTACTCCCACAGAACATTATTTATGAATGTCAGTCTCCAACAAGTCCAGCCCCCTCCCCATCATAACAAGTGAGCTTTTTTAAAAATGCACTTTACATTTTGTAAACTTAGCAACCAATGTTATGCTGAATGACAGGAAAATGAAACTAGCCAGAATTATTTATGAGATATCAACAATGAATTTTACAGTTTGAAAAGGGATGGAACAGATCACGCTCATAAAGGTCAACGGTCAAATTGTAAAATATTTGCCTATTGTTTAACATGGAAGAAGCGAATTGGCTTCCTCTTCATTTATTTTTATTTCATTGCAAATGAATGAAAAGAAACATTTTAACTATATATTTATTTTACTGATTGCAAGTTTTAAATTTAAGTTGTCTCTATTCCTATATTCTAAGACCTCTAATTTCCCCATAATTAAGGTCACTACTCACACAAACATGCTTCATGGCAAATTATGTAAACAAGAGCAAAGTGATCATAATTAGCTTATTTTCATGCTTAACATCAATACGAACGTACCCTTTGATTCAGAATATCACACATAATTATATGAAAATTAAACAAATAATTGCATACATTTTTATATTTGCTTTAAGGTGGCGCTCTACATTTTCGTATTTTGCATAGGGTTAGAATTTTAAAGAAAAAGAATTTCCCCAGCTTTCGTCACTGGTTTTACTGGCTTTTTTTAAAAAAAGACCTTGTATATCTTAGGTATGATTCAAAAATCTTTAATTCCCTTTATTTTGATATATGATGAATGGGTCTAATAAAGATTATAGAGTATACAGCTTGGCCTTACTCCAGATGTGCACCTTTAAAAAAAGTGCTAGCTCTACTTGGTCGTTTTCACTTCCTGAACTTCAGGGATAAATTGTATAAAAAAAGAGCCGATAATTTTTTTTACATTTTATATATTTGGCAATTCATTCATTGCACTTTCAGAAGCTGGTATTGTATAGTCTGGCAAAATTCATTTGGCCTATTTTAATAGCTTCTATGGATAGTGTACTTTAGACTAATTCAGGCTGATTTTTTAGCACAAGGGAGCAATCATTTTAGTTAGCAGTATGCTTAAATCATGTACAATTTCCAAAAGTACAATATCCAAAGAAATATCGTCCACATTACATTAATAATATCATAGAGGTATGCCAACATTCTCCCCATTGTGCATGTTTTAAATGAGGAAAAATTCACCTTACATACGTCACTCTCTCAAAAGTACATGATAACTGGTGAGCGCCCACTAACGTAACAAATTCGGCATATGTCGCTGATTCACTTAAGCAGATATTATGCACGCTTGCCATTAACATGCGCTAGATTATTACAAATCGACATACGTAAAGAATTCATCTGATCTATTGTAGCAGTATTAATAACATATCAAGAACGATTTCGTGTTGGGCATGTCAATATGCATCTTGACGATACCATTGTTGAACGATTTGATTGCACCCTTGTCTAACGATTATTCGGTCATTATTAATACTAACGAAAATAATCAATGCAACCTCGAAGTGATATCGCTCTGAGTGTGTGAGCGCACAAATCGGTAACACAACATCCATCACCTAAACATGCAGCTAAATAGTGTAGCCGCACGCATGATCAGATCAAAACTCGTAGAAGTGATTCAGCGGAAAACTGTTGTTAAAGACCCGACTTCAAATCATAAACGATTTCACAACAACCACAGCTAGAACCACTGGAAATAATTGTGCTTGGTTAAACTTTTGGTGGTCTTAATTAATGCTAGTTTATTTGCTTGACACTTTATGTCGTCGTCGTCATCATCATCATGCGTATCGTTAGATGTATTTTTGATGTTAGCTTCTTTATTATTTTCTTGTACAATGCACAATATCAAATATTACATGTTTGGGTTTATTCGAAAAAAAATGTTCCAATATAATTTCAAAATTGACTAATTTATCAGTATGTTCTGGATTTGTATTTGAAAATTCATGTTACATACTCTGGGCCGTTTGAATAGATCTGTATGATGCATTAAAATATGATATAATATTTACTTTAACACCCTGTTTCTTAGACTTCAATCATTTGTGAGCATAATGTCACAATCAGAGATATCCATATATTCTGTCAAAATACTATGACAGTAACAATCACCAAGTCATGGAGGAAAGAAGATCGATAAGAGATATCCACACATTAAGTCAAAATATTATGACAGTAGCAATATTCAAGTCATGGAGGATAGAAGACTGATCATATATATCCATACATTCTGTCAAAATACTATGACAGTAGCAATGATCAAGTCATGGAGGATAGAAGACCGATCATATATATCCATACATTCTGTCAAAATACTATGACAGTAGCAATGATCAAGTCATGGAGGATAGAAGACTGATCATATATATCCATACATTCTGTCAAAATACTATGACAGTAGCAATGATCAAGTCATGGAGGATAGAAGACTGATCATATATATCCATACATTCTGTCAAAATACTATGACAGTAGCAATGATCAAGTCATGGAGGATAGAAGACTGATCATATATATCCATACATTCTGTCAAAATACTATGACAGTAGCAATGATCAAGTCATGGAGGATAGAAGACTGATCATATATATCCATACATTCTGTCAAAATACTATGACAGTAGCAATGATCAAGTCATGGAGGATAGAAGACTGATCACATATATCCATACATTCTGTCAAAATACTATGACAGTAGCAATGATCAAGTCATGGAGGATAGAAGACTGATCACATATATCCATACATTCTGTCAAAATACTATGACAGTAGCAATGATCAAGTCATGGAGGATAGAAGACTGATCATATATATCCATACATTCTGTCAAAATACTATGACAGTAGCAATGCTCAAGTCATGGAGGATAGAAGACTGATCATATATATCCATACATTCTGTCAAAATACTATGACAATAGCAATGATCAAGTCATGGAGGATAGAAGACTGATCACATATATCCATACATTCTGTCAAAATACTATGACAGTAGCAATGATCAAGTCATGGAGGATAGAAGACCGATCATATATATCCATACATTCTGTCAAAATACTATGACAGTAGCAATGATCAAGTCATGGAGGATAGAAGACTGATCACATATATCCATACATTCTGTCAAAATACTATGACAGTAGCAATGATCAAGTCATGGAGGATAGAAGACCGAGACAAATATCAATACTTAAGATCAGAGGTCAAGAGCAATACTCAAAATCCAAACTCCCCTTTAACATACTACTTCAACTATTGAACTGAATACGACCAAACTTGTCAGACTGTTCAGGAATAGAGTACTTTCAAGTGCATACAAATAAAGGTTTTCTATCAAATAACATTGTCGTTTCTAAAACATAAAAATCCTTAAATTATTGCACATAATCTCTCAACATAATTTGACGAATTTTACGGAAAGAATAATGACATAGAGATATGTCAATGTTATGTGACAGATGTCAATCTGCCATCAAATATGGATACTGTTGTGAACAACATAAAAATTATCTAAAAGGCTTCTGCTTGCGTATCAATCAATCGCCATACCCAATAGCAAATAACACCATAACAAAATCAATTTTTTATGTGTTACGACTCAATATCATAAAATGTATAACAGAAAGAGAGACTAGCAATTCAAGTAATGTCAACAAGCATTTTATTTCACTACAACTAAAAGTGAAAATTCAAGAGAAACGTATAGTGTGGTGAATTAAACTCCGAACAGTCGTACTGTTCTATCAAAAGTCCGAATCTATGGAATGTTCCGAATGAATCAATAGTCTTAAATGTCATTGTATAACACAATGATAAGATCCAGAATGTCTTTGAACAAGTTCATAAAGATTCAAAATAATGTTATAATCCAATAGCCAATGAATACTTTAGCAATTCCAATGTAATTTAAATACATAATTCCTCTCGAATTATATCTGATATCTGATTTTAAGATCACAGCTGTAAGTTTTGATGACAAATGGATTCTCAGAGGGTGATCTGAAACAGGACGGAGCTATTTATTTATCAATTGCATATGAGGTGTCCACTCATTTTTACTTGACCTATATTATATGATATGTTGCAATACAAGGTATCCCCCCCCAAAAAAAAATCAAGTCTAATTTTTAATAAGGCTTGCCTTGAACTAAAATACCATGCAATCATTTTCTTCACAAGTGACAATAATATAAAGTACAACCTAAAATCACGGACAAAATCAAGCACATAATATAGATTGAATATGTATACCATGATACTTACCAGTATAAAATAGTGTTCTTTTATAAGTGCATGCTGACAACTCCTGAAAAATGATTGACAATATTGTAAGTTATGACGAGTTACATTTTGGCAGTGGAACAGCTGACGGACATTAGGCATGAATGTCCCTTAATCTGCCAGTGTGCTTGTAAAACCGACGATGTTCTCACCTTTCTCAGCGATAGTATTGGTCGGTGGTCTATAGGTATTGGCACGTGTTGAGTGGTGTATTGCTGTATGCTAATTCACAAATGCCAATAGACTGACATTTACATACTGGTTTATTATAATAAGATATTCGTTATTGTTAATCAAAGAAAAGTATGTTGAATGTCTGTATGTAAAAACAAAATGTCAAAGAAACAATGATACCATCACTAATACTGTTACTAATGCTGCTAATATAATACATTCGCATATGTGTAAGTATATGTTAATTAGCACACTGATACAAATATTCGCATGAGAACGGATTTACACAAGTATCTAAATTTGAATGCTGCGCAAATTTATACAGATTTCTTGGATATTGTTAAAGTGAGTATGCGAATGTAAAAATTTGCACTTCATTCAAATTTCAGCATCTGTAAACATAAAGATATGCATGCGTGTCTCTTTATTTAATTTTTGTGGAACTTCGTTAAAGACATTACATAGATAAAATGAAACAAACCTATTCGCATTTACTTGTCAATGTCTAAGTTTGTTAGATTTTGGTAATTATTTGTTGATTATGGGAAGTCTGTGTTGGGAATATATTTCTCAACCCCAGTAATTAGACAGCTGTTATGAACAAACGGCGTGATGTAAAATAGTCATGGAATTTTACGACAGCATCGATTAGTTTCGTAAAATGGAACGTCCCTAACTGTTTAATAGTGTGCATTTCATGAATATTTTTATGTATACGTGTTTAAAATTCGAGATGGTAATAATTATTAGTATAAGTGTGTGGGGTTTTGTTTTGTAATGCATGGTTTGAGGACTTAATTTTCGGGTTGTAAAGGCTTCCTAATAAGTAATATAAATGTGAAACAAGGTAAACCATGCAAGGTATACATAGGAGTTTCGTGATGTGCGGGCATTAGATGAATAGAGAATAGTTACTTGCAGTGTTAGCATCTTTAACAACTATTTAGTTGTTAATGATTGATATTGTGCTCTTTGGAAATAGGAGAAAACAGCGCGTTTGATTTGACAAGATTATTTCGGTAGAATTTATTTATTGAAAGTTTGTGTGCATAAAATTATAATTAAATTATCTATCTTCCAAAAACATTGGTAAGGTGAAAAGAGTATGCCCAGTTTGACACTAAAATTATCTAATAAAAAGTATTGTTAAAATGCTTATTCACAAATATGGGCCGTTGTTAACTTGGCACATCTTTTCTTAAAGGTCCAAACCAGATATTTAATGTCCTTGTTTTCCTGTTCTATACTCTCCTTTAAAGCAATACAAAGTTCGTGTTATTTTTGGGTCAACTCATGTAAAGCATCGATGTAGTCTTAGAGCAACAGGTGTTTCCATCTCTTTTCCTTTTCCTCTGAGTTGACTGGTGGTGCCTATGTCAGAATAACAAAAATGGAAATGGAGAACACTTCAGATTATTATAGGGAATTTGTGGAAGTTATTTGTGTATTTTTGGGGGCAGTTTCGCTTATAGCTATCACGGTACCAAATGTTTTACCATAGGCCTCAATGCTATTGTTTTACGAAATAAATATACATTCTATCCTACATCAGCTTGCATGTCACACACTGTCATAGAGAACAATGTTAGATTGTCAATTTGACAAGGACATAACCAGGTGCTCCATTGTATTTAAGAGAGATAACTCTGCTGGAACTAGACGGGGTAAAATTTATCTAGTCACAACATACACATTTTCAGCCATGTGTGCCACATTTTAAAAAAAATCATAAAAAATACAAAACATGATCTAGGTATGAATTAACATAATTTAACATGTTGCCAAGAGGCTCAAGTTTTTAAAGCCTAAGAGAAACTACAACTCTTGCATAATGCACCAATCTTACCTAGAGTTATTGTTTATTTCTGAATACAATTGGTACCGTTATACCTTAACTCACCATCCTCACTCTTGACGAGAAACCTTGCTTTAGTCATTCCAAGTATGGTTTTATTGGTATCCAAGTGTCAAATCAGGGGACATGTGCAAACTTCCAGTAAAAGCACTCGCTCAAAATTTTAGCTCATTAATGTTTACTTAAGCTTCCTGTTTCCATGAACACCAACTTTGTTACGGATGATGATTTGGATTTTGCTTCAGTTTCTTCTTTGTATTGAATATTTTAAGCTATAAAAAAAAGTTTTTAGATGGAGAAATAAGACTAGTATGGAGATGGGCCTACACAGTACCATTCATGGAGACAGGCCTACACAGTACCATTCATGCAGACAGCCTACACAGTACCAGTAGCGAAATAGTGGATAAAGTGTGGTAAACAATGTGCAAAATGATGTAAATATTCCGTTTGTTTCGTCACCCTACAACAATCGAGGTTTGTGAAAATCTGACAGTTTGTTATCTAGGGTTGTATATGTATTTCATGTTCTAACGGGTACCCAGTTACCTGTTAAACGGCGCAACGGGTACCCGGGTGAAGGTTTCTGTGGTTTTTGACAGCCCTATTGTCCACACACCTGTGCGGCTGAGACAGTATTATGTTGTCTATTCACCCGTCTAAATCAGAATATATTATATTGCCCATACACCTGTCCAAATCAGAACGTATTATATTGTCCATACACATGTCCAAGTAGTGAATTATATTGTCAATACACCTGTTCAAGTCGGAATGTATTCTATTGTTCATATACACTTTTTGATAGAAGATAGAAGTTTATCAATTTCAACTCAGATTGTCTCATGTCAAAGTCACTGTGACTGGTAGATATAAAAATGGGTTCTGCATGATAACTTAAGTTTTCTGCCGTCTACAGTTAACATACTGGATAACGTATGCATTGGGTAAGAAAAAATCATATTGATTTTGGTGTCAAAAGATCAAAGGTTAGGGTCATTGTGAAAGAAAATAAAACAGTTTCACAAGTAATGTTAGTTCTGGTTAACAAATGTGAACAAATCTTTGTGGATGGCAAGGAAGTAGCCTATGTTTAAGTTATCAGAGATCAAGGTCACTGATGGAATGAATACATTTGATTTCTGCACAGAAATTTCAGTTCCCTACCAAATGCCTTCACTAGTATTTACAATTTGACAAGGACAGAACCAGGTGCAAATGTTGTATGGTAGAAAGAAGTCTATTGATTTGGGTCAAAACGTTATGGGTCAAGTTCATTGATTCAAAAAAGAAAGAGTGTTTTTGGCATAATAACTACTTTTGGACCATGTTCCTTGGCTAATGTGTGTAAGCGCTTGAACTTAAAGTATGTAAGGTCAAATATCAGGGCCTTTATAGTGGATAGAAAAATAAGGTTTGCAAAAGGACATTTCTTTAGAGTTAACTCCTTGATCAAACTTTGTGTGGATGGCTTGCACTTAGAATAATAAAACTACTATAGTTTGTAGGGTCCAATGCTCAGAAGTTATTGTTATGGTAAGTCTGATAAGTATTGCTTTGCTTATTAAGTTTAATTCAAGACCACACACCTTGATCCGAGGTAAAATTTATTCAAACGGATTGGTCACTATTCTCCAGAATAAACCATACCATTGTACTGCCTGCATACATGTATATGAAGCAGGCATATACTAGCATTTATATATTTTTACACTTATTGGACTCCAATCATTTGTGATACTTTTGCACTTATCTGACATTAATATTTTCTGATATTTGGTACAGTTATTGGACATCAATATTTTGTAATATTTTTTACACCTATTGAACACCAATCATTTATGATATTTATGATATTTATGATATGATATTTTTACACTTCTTGGACATCAGTCTTTTGTGATATTTTTTTACACTTATTTTTAATATGAATCTTTCGTGATATTTTTACACTTATTGGACACTTATATCCTTGTGATATATTTACACTTATTGGACATCAATATTTTATGATAATTTTGCACGTTTTGGAAATAGTACTTTTTCCACTTTTTGGAAATCAATCTTTTTTTGATGGTATTTTTTACACTTATTGGACATCAATCTTCTCTGATAATATTTTTACACTTATTGGATATCAATCGTTTGTGATGATGTTTTTACACTTACTGGATATTAGTCGCTTTTATGATATTTGTACCCTTAATGAAAAAAAAAATTTTGTGATTATATCTTTGGTAGCAAAACTACATGTAAAAATTTGGTTAGCATGCTTGTATAGTATGTGATATCAGTAGCTTTTCTTTCCTTTATAACCTTTTCTTTTAAAATTTGTTTTCAATTTGCTCAGTGTCATGACTACAGTGGTAGCCGGTACAGCCATACTGTGGATCCCAGCGGTCTTGGGGGCTCGGCCCAACCAGGAAACAAATAAGTGACAGTAAGGGAGTGGTGGTGATACAAAACGTTTCCTACGTGGTCTGTGGAGAGATAGTTACGCCACTGGTTGTAATGAAGTAAATATTGAATTTGTGAAAGAAAAATCAGATACAAGGTGAATAAAGAAAACATTAAAAGAAAAAATTTCTTGCATGTACTTTTTTTTCCTTACTGCTTTCATGAATACGCTAATAAAATTGCATTTGTGGGTTATCGCCATATATTTCAATATTTCATACAGATCAATATTTGGAAAACCAGTTCACTTATTTATGTTCACTATTTGGTCAAACAAAAATACTGACCAATCTAAGCTATTACGTACACAAAACATCTGTATATATAAACCAGAATCTAAAGAAGTCTGTACATTCTATGCAATCTAGATATAAGAATCCAAAATTATTATGTCATTTCAAATCTCTAAGACTCCATTATACAGTGATTTATTGAAAGTTTACTATTCTTATTTCAATCAGCAAACTATGACGCCAATCGCACGTGTATATATAGTGCGACTAATGATAACAAGTATGATATTAACATAAATATACAGAAACATGACTATCCAGTTTACGTTAGACCAATGTTACGTAGTGTAGCATCTTCCTGGATATAATTATTGTGGTCCTGGAACTCGACTTGATATCCGACTTGACGAGCGCAACCATCCAAAACCAGGAGAGGATCCAATAAATGTGATTCATTAGTATTGCCATACTCATGATATCGCGAATAAAAATAAACAGATCTACAACAATGAAATATTGCAGATATCAAGTTGATTCACACGTTGAAGTCTGTAAAAATGAATATATCGGAGAATTACTCACCAGTTGGTTGATAAGATCAGCGATGAGCGGGAAACTAGCAGAAGAAGCTGGCAATTAATCACCAGTAATACGTAATAATGGAATCGGTTTATTTTAGCCCAAGATCATACTTGAGGGTTAGAGCAGCTATTAGCCAACTCATTATTGTAGCAGGTGTCACACGTGATTTTGCCGCAGACTGGTTGGCACAACAGGCAATATGGCAAATGTATCTGCCGCAGCCTAAAACAATTCAGTACGCCGGGCGGTTTGATGTCAGCGTGTCCAACAAAGTCCACCTGGCAGATATTTTGTTCCTGTCCGATGATACTAGCATAACTGTTAGATGTTGTTCACGCACATACAAATACCCTTTGACTGTCATTGACGTTGCAAGCAGATACAAAGAAGCAGAGTTATCAGTTAAAACAGTAACTGAAGTTGCAGATGAATTTCACTGAATTTATCAACGTGGATCCAGGGTGCATGGTGGCATGTGATGGCCACAGTTGTTACGGGTTGATCCTGGCAAAGAATTAATTAGTACACTAACATCATTGATGAAACAACACAATATGAAAATCAGACAAGGCCACACCGCGTTACATCACGATCAGGCAATCGTTGACAAATTTAATCGAAGACTTTCTGAGCGATTGTTTGAATATCAGTATTCTCAGGAAATGTCGATGGACTCACTGTCTCATGAATGGGTTGCAAGACTACCTCATGTGACAGTCACGCTAAACAATGAAGTTACGTTTGGAATTTAAACCCATCAATGCAATCTCAAAGAAACATATACCAGTGAGCGTGTGTGCACACCAGCGAAACGACTCTTTCTCACAAGTACTCGTTAACGTGACGGTCAGGTATTTATATGAACCCGGTGAACTTGAAGACAGATAAAATAGAGCAATTGATCCAATTTGGAGTGTAACCACAAATAAAATGTCTAGTGTTGTACGATCTACCGGCAGGCCTGTAATGTACAGACTAGATTCAACAGCCTCTCAGCGTGGATTTGTCCATGAACAATTACAAGAAATTCCTAAGATACACAATTACCACCAGCACGGATTCGCTAGCACATCAAATCAGCAGCTCGCCAGAGTTAGCTCAGGGGGAGTGGGAGGGGCTTGTGCCCCAACGTTGGTTACATTCAACACAGGTTAGCATCACGTTCACGTGTGTGTGGCCAAGACTACTATCTATTCTATCCACGTAAATTGTTGTGGGTCATTAGACAAATACTGCCACAACATTACTGTGTTACAATACGCACATTGATTGTTTGGCCATTGTTTTAACTCCAAGATGAATTTAGCCTCATGATCAAAATCGCGTTTATGCTTGTTGTAATTTCACTTATAAACAGCTAATTTCTTCTCACAGTGTAAACCACTACATCGTTGGCATTCTGAACCTGATTATCTTCGTCAGCCATCTTGCAGTTATCTATGATAGCCTTCCATAGTTGAGACCTTATTGTAACCGACGATGCAACTAATTACACTGAATTAGACCATTCGGCATGATCATCGACTATCCAGATATTGGTATCTGAGATTGTTGGTCCCTGTGACAAATGAATGGTTATTGCATATCCCAGAGTCCATAGCGATTTACAATCAATCAATGGATTTGATAGCGCTTTCTCAACAACATCCACAGGGACATTAACAATATCATCAAGAATGAGCTTTTGTTTTTCGTTAGAACCGGGAATCTCAACAGCATCATTCGGTCAACAGGTATATGTTGGACTAAACAACAATTGCACACGTAGATCGGGAAATGTTTCTCATTGAAGTCAAAATAATTTACGTTGAAGTGAGTCACGAATTTTCCTAGATGCTACCATGAAATCGTTAGGGTGCCATGAATTCCAGAAATCATCAATTGTAGTCTCTGGAATTACAGCGCGCATTATCTCGAATTGAATCTTATCAGGTTGTAATCATATTAACACTTTTAGACCTCTCAGCGATTAACCAGCATCCCTGTGGTCGTATTAAATTTCTTTGTAATAATCTACAGATTTTTTGAACGAACTATGTGGTGATTCTCCGACAACGTTGTGGAATTTGACAATGATCACCTCACATGATAATCGCCGTGGTTGATCGGTGAGAGGATCGCGTCGATAACCAATCAAGAAACATTTTTAAGGTGGTCTTAGGTAACGTGCATACCTCAATCCATATGATGAGTCTTTGAATATATTTCTCACCCACGCGAATGGTTGACCACGCATCACCGTGCATGGAAAGATACTGTGATAAGTATGAGACTTAACACCTCACTGCTTCATCTCCTATATCTGAATTCCTGAACTATTTTAATGCACATGTAGTTTTTCCAGAACAACCAGGGCCAATAAAATAAACCGTTTTATCATGCGATACAGGATCATACATTGATGGTTTCAGCAATATTTTAATTCCCGGGAACATGTTTCTTATCTGCAGACTCAGAATAATCAAGTATCATCTATTTGTCAGTGCCCCCAACGAGTATCTCCCGCTGAAAGTGTATCTAGCAGCGTTATTTTTGGAACGCTAGTGATCAGCTTGCTCTAGTTCTAAACCACCTATCAGATTGGGCGAATTGTATCATTATAGGGCTTTTAAAACTTTGTTACTGATACAGGTCAAAGTCTTCTGTACCCCATAATTTACCATCGAATCACATTCGATTGCAAAGTTACCAAGAGTTCCCCCTCCAAAGTCGTGTGGGATAGAAGACATTAACCTAGTTCAGTAACCAAACAAACGATTATGAAACCATATGATTGATGATTATTGTTCATAACCCCGCAACCATACGAGTGTAGCTTTATAAGTGAAGTTTTTATAAGGAGCTTCAGTATCGCCATTTATAAGCACTGTACTTGTGTTTGGTTGCTAACGCCCCGGTTCCATGTACATGCGCGGAGTTGATGGTTTTTCATTTCGACTGGCACAATTTACAACTCAGCTATTATATCGTTTTATCTTCGATTGTCAACTAGTACAGTTTACTTATTGTATTGAAACTGCTTTGTGCCACTGCGAGAAGTTCCAAATACGTACATATTCTCGTTTGCAGCCGCGTCGAGATTGCTTTACCAGCCCCGCCAACGAACTGACTGCTATCGATACATCTCCAAAAACAAATCCGATACTATAACCGTGGAGATCCAACATGTGTTCGTCTGGGTCCACAGTCGTTAAACGAAAATGTGTCAACCGGTCAGTGTGGCATGAAAAATACATAGGCTTCACGGGAGTAATCTATAATAGATCACTCTGTTCCACATTTGGAGAAAACTCGAACAAGATGTAAACATCGGCCCCACCGGGTGTGGGTGGAGGACAAAACTTACATAAGCTCAGCAACAGCTGCTATTGGAGTCACAAGGTACTTTGATCGGAATAGTTGGGGTAAGCCTGATACCTCCATGTCCTACACGCATGCTGTTTTGGCTTGGGAAAATCTCAGTAATATATTGTGGTCAACAGAGAATTATTCTTATTGGCGACGGTGCAATGTCTACTGCACACGGTGCAGATTTAATCAAGCTGAATGAGCGTTGTGTAGGTACATGCTCGCTTATGGAAAATATAGTATTTGCCAGTCATCAATGAAATATTCAGTTGAATCTCAACGTTGTATCATTCCATGTCGTACACACCAGTTGAAATTTCAACTTTTCCCAGGCCGCATCGCTTTCCCAATTCCATTATGAATATCATTGCTTCTGATGTTATTAATTGCTAAACAGTTAATCAGTGACGATTTACACTATCAAATTTAGTTTATTGGCTTTGTTTGTTTGTTTACTACTAAATAATAAATGAACAAACTCGTGTGTTTTGGTTACTTGACTGATTTTTACTTTCATATTGTTCTGTCCGTAAATACTTATATTTTAATCAAAGCCACAACGATATTTATTATTGCTGTATATAATATATAGCTAGATATCCGTTGTCGATAAAAGACGATCGACGACGTTTGGTTTGGTAGGATGTACCGGCAGATTAAAAGAGAGACTTTGATGCCTGAAAATGTATGTGTCAGTGTAGATATGATCACTTGGGTGTGGCAGTGTAAACTTTAATCAGGTTTCATTACGGAAAGACTAACTTAGGATTAGATTGTTTTGTTGTTAAGGGTTTAATGCCATTTTTGAGCACACGATAGCAGGGACGTCATTTCAACTTTTTTACAGGGGGAGGGCAAACCTTGATTGAAGGGGCCAAAACCTGTTTCGGAGGGGGGAGGGACAAAACTCGATGGGAGGGGCAAAACATGACGGGCAAATGCCACCTGCCCTCCCCCCCCCCCCCATGACGCCCCTGCACGATAGGCAGGACATGGCGGCCAGTAAAACTTAGTACAAGTAGTGGAGGAAAGCCCGGTAAACACCAACGACCCAGGGGAAGCTGCTGGGAAGATTCCTCACAGAGCTGCTCCTAACTAGGAAACTGTCTTTGTACTGCAAGGTTAGAGGAGAAAGATATAATTCTATTGAACTGTTTATAGTATACATGAACAGGTTGTCGAGTGAGTCTCCGCTCGCGTGTTTTAACTTTCTTTTATTGATTTGCTGGTTTAGTAAGCATTTTTATCATATTTAAAAATCAGCGAAGTGCCCATGCCAAGGATATATTGGAAGCAGCCGACTTTTGATATCAGAACCGTCCGACCTTTGCATTACGAATAGCACGTTCTAATAATTTCACGAATTGTCACAGATATTACCACGTCAGTACAATTGAATTTTGTGCGAAAAGTTTGTGAAACAAAAAAGAAAAAAAGAACTCTTCATTGAACAGATTAATTATGTTTCGATGCTATGCTAAATGAAATTAAGGTATATATATATATATATATATATATATATATATATATATATATATAGTTTTTTCTGTTCACTCTATTTTATACAAAAGCTCCTTGTCGAAATGAATGTATGCGTGTCTATCATATTCAATGCTGCATTTAGAAACATGCTATCAAAATGCGTTTTCGCTGCAGAAGCTTAAATTTTCTCGGCTGTTTCGACAATTTTGTTCAAGCTATGGTTAATATTTTCTTTAATTGTTAATTCATATCGATGTTTGACATCTAGTCCCACCCAAATCTAAAATTTTGACCAGTCTGCTGACGCCAGCGTTTTGCTGACCAATTAAACAAGCCGAGCAAGTCAAAAAGTACTAAATGTTGTCAATGCCCGTTATTTTTTATTCATTTGCAGATTCGATACAACATGACGGCTTGGACTATTTCTCGTCCTCTGTCAAGAGAGTTTGTAACATTTACACAATAATCGAATTCAAGGCCAGTATTGGAACACAAGGACCGATCTGCGACAAAACAGGTGCTCTCCAACAAACTGTATAAAAGCAATAAAAAGCATCATAACCGCCTAATTATGATACATGTTCGACATTATACAATCATACTTGGACTTATCCAATCTGACGCAAAACAAGTGACAATATATAGAAATATGTATGATATTGACATGAAAAATTTCACTTAATTGTATAATATGGATAATAATAATAATAATAATAATATTATTATTATTATTATTATTATTATTATTATTATTATTATTGTTGTTGTTAAATATCCTTTTATGTTATGTCAATAAAACTAGTCAAGGGCTAGAAAAGGTGCCCTAAGAAAAGCTCCCTTCATCTACCCCGACCAGCTTACCGCGGCTGGAGGGAATCCCATTCTTGCGGTCGAAACACAAAGAAACCCCAAAAAGTTCCGCTCACTCTTGGTGCGTGGAACATACGCACTCTATTGGATCGTGCAGACGCTGACAGACCAGAGAGAAGAACTGCCCTGATTGCAAGAGAACTTGCTCGCTACAATATAGAGATAGCAGCCCTAAGTGAAACTCGCTTGGCCGACGAGGGCCAACGGACTGAAGTTTTAGCTGGTTACACCTTTTTCTGGAGTGGACGTGGCACCTATGAACGTCGGGAGTCTGGAGATGGATTCACTGTCAAGTCGAGTTTGGTGAATAAGCTCTCCATCTTACCAAAGGGAATTAATGACCGGCTTATAATGCTGAAGCTACCCTTACATGGAAAAAAGCAAGCCACACTCATTAGTGCTTATGCACCAACCATGACCTACTCGGAGGAAGCCAAAGACAAGTTCTACCAGGATCTGGAAACTCTGATTGCTTCGGTACCAAAGTCAGACAAGCTGATCATTCTTGGTGATTTTAACGCCAGAGTTGGCGCGGACCACATCTCGTGGAAGGGAGTTATTGGTAGACATGGAATTGGCAACTGCAACAGTAACGGACATCTACTCTTGAGAATGTGCGCAACATTTGATCTCCTGGTCACAAAGACCATCTTCTGTTACCTAACCGCAATAAAACAACTTTGATGTACCCACGGTCTAAGCATTGATATCATATTGGCTACATCTTAGTTCGTAGGAATGACAGGCAGGATGTCTTTGTGACCAAGGCCATGTATGGTGCTGACTGCTGGACAGACCACAGGCTACTGATCTCCAATATGAATCTAAACATGCAACCTCCCAGACGCCCACAGGGAATTAAAGTCCCAAAACGGCTCAACGTCTCCAGGCTGAAAGTCTGCAACAATGAGCAAGCTCTGACAAGCCAGCTAGAAACCACAGACTCTTATACCTACGACGTAGAGAAATGCTGGATGGCCTTCAAACATATGATGTACTCCACTGCATCTGAAGCCCTTGGTGTCGCTGCACGAAAGCACAAATACTGGTTTGACGAGAACTGTGAAGAAATACAGTCCCTGCTAGAGCAGAAGCACCATCTCCATCGTGCATACAACATCGAACCCAAATCACCTGCAAAGAAAGATGCCTTCAGCAGAGTCCGCCAAGCTGTGCAGAAGAAACTACGCGAGATGCAGGACACATGGATGAGCCGAAAGGCTGATGATATCCAGTCCTATGCCGACAGACACGACATGAAGAATTTCTATAGTGTTCTTCGTGATGTTTATGGGCCAGTAACATCAGGCACATCCCCACTCTTGAGCTCCGATTGCAGTACTCTCATGACTGAGAAGGAGAAAATACTGGATCGCTGGGCGGAACACTTTGACGGTATCCTAAACAGACCCTCTTCCATCAACGATGAAACGATCAACCGTCTACCACAGGTGGAGATCAAGGATAGGTTGGCTGCCCCTCCAACATTGCTGGAAATTCATAAGGCCATTGAGCTCCTGTCTAGTGGAAAAGCTCCAGAAGCAGACTCCATCCCAGCTGAGATCTACAAGTCTGGTGGGCCTAAGTTAGTGGGAAGACTAACATAGATGTTCTGTGGCATGTGGAAGATGAAACGCACACCCCAGGAATTCAAAGATGTATCTATCGTCCATCTTTACAAACGCAAAGGCAATCGCCAGTCCTGCAACAACCATAGAGGAATCTCTCTACTCTGCATCGCTGGCATGGTCCTCGCCAGGCTACTGCTGAACAGACTCACAGAACACCTTGATCATGGCCTACTGCCAGAAAGCCAGTGTGGCTTCAGAAAGGAGAAAGGCACCATCGACATGATCTTTGCTGCTAGGCAGTTGCAAGAAAAATGTCTTGAACAAAATGTCCAGCTATACACCACCTTTGTGGACCTGACCAAGGCATTCGACACTGTCAACCGGGAAGGCCTTTGGAAGATCATGGCCAAATTAGGATGTCCAGAAGTCTTCATTGAAATGGTGAGACAGTTTCATGGTGGCATGCTTGCCAGAGTCCAGGACCAGGGTAACTATTCCAAACCCTTTGCAGTTACGAATGGTGTGAAACAAGGATACGTCTTAGCCCCCACTCTCTTCAGCCTCATGTTCTCCGCAATGTTGATGGATGCTTTCAAGGACAGCGATATTGGATTAGTCTCAGACACCTGGATGGGAAGTTGTTCAACCTGAGGAGGCTCCAAGCCAAAACCAATGTCCAAGTTGAGAACATTCGCGATCTGCTGTTTGCAGATGACTGTGACCTCAACTCCAGCACAGAGGCAGGCATGCAACAGAGCATGGACCTTTTTTCCCCAGCGTGCTCCAATTTCGGACTCACCATCTCTACCAGCAAGACCGACGTTCTGCATCAGCCAGCTCCTGGAGAAGGTTACCTGGAACCATCCATCACTGTCAATGGCCATAAGCTCAAAAATATAGACAGGTTCACATACCTCGGCAGCACCCTTTCATAAGCAGTCCACATAGACGATGAGGTCAACACTAGGATTGCCAAAGCCAGCATATCATTTGGTAGACTATGCTCAAATGTCTGGGATAGGAGAGGCATCAAGCTTGTCACCAAACTCAAAGTCTACGCAGTGGCTTTCTCCCCACCCTCCTCTGTGCTTGCGAGACATGGACTGTTTATAGCCGCCATGTTAAAAAACTGAACCACTTCCATATGACCTCCCTGAGGAAACTACTGAAAGTCAGATTGCAGGACAAGGTACCAAATACAGAGGTGCTCACTAAGGCCGGCATGACAAGCATCCACACCATGCTGTGCAAGGCACAACTCCGATGGGCTGGCCATGTTTTCCGCATGCCAGTAGAGCGTCTACCTAAGAAGGTCTTTTATGGAGAGCTACAACAAGGCAAAAGGTGTCACGGTGGTCAAAAGAGAGATACAAGGACACCCTCAATTCTTCGCTGAAGAACCTAGGCATTGATCCTGATAGCTGGGAGAGTGTCGCTGCTAACCGATCTGCTTGGCGCAGTTAAGTCAACGCTGGTACTGAAGCCTTTGAGCAGAAAAAACTGGTGGACGCAGCTATAAAACGTGATCTGCGCAAATCCAGGAACATCAGTTCCGCAACTCCCGGCCAGCAACCTGCACATCCATGCCCCCACTGCAACAGACTCTTCCGGGCCCTGATCGGTTTGATCAGGCATTTCCGGACCCACCCCCAGTGAATCGATGACATTAAATGGTCCTCATCGACACCGATGGACGAACATCATCATCATCACTAGATGACGTCAGAAACTCTACCAATTGGTGACGAAACACAAGTGTAATGTTTCGAGTTTGCAATTATAATCAAGTATGTATGACACATAAGTGTGCTAGAATAAACCTTTACCACAAATCTCGCAGCCTACATGTCCATCGCATCAGAGGTCAAACAGGCACGTGATATTAACAATAAATGTCATTTCAAATGCCGTTTTCCAACTATTCGAAAATATTAAATGAAAGTCACATACTGTTTGTGAAAGAACGAAAGGATACGTATTGCTCAGCATATATATTCCGAGAACAACGATCAGAAAACCAGTCGCTGTCGGAGCAAGGCAGATTCATAAAAGATAGAACACTTGTCAACGATGGTTTTGTTGAATCACGTCACTATATGCATGAAGACGAATTCAGGTTTAAAACAATAAAAGTTCCCCACGAAGACGACATCTGGTACTATGAGTTGCTATTGCTTTTCCAAATAAAACGAAACAAATTTGTATTCCTTCACTCAATTTTAATCACATTTGTAAAATTGATTATCTCTGTAAAGTTTATGATTTAAAACTGATGAATTAAGTACATATCACTCCTCTCAGAGGGAAGGAATTAATATAAGAACTTGTGGGTTTGTGACAACAGCGCATAAATAACTTTTAAACAAGATTTAACTGAATGCTTGTTTCTATCCTGCTGTGAAAATTGTGTATACACACCAATACATTATATTTCGCTGTAAAAATTGTGCGCACACACCATACAGTATACTCCGCTGTGAAATTTGTGTTTACACACCAATACATTATATTTCGCTGTAAATATTGTTTATACACACCAATACATTATATTCCGCTGTGAAATTTGTGCATTCACACCAATACATTATATTCCGTTGTGAAATTTGTGCATTCACACCAATACATTATATTCCGCTGTGAAATTTGTGCATTCACACCAATACATTATATTCCGGTGTGAAATTTGTGCATACGCACCAATACGTTATATTTGTGTCTCGAAATGTTTATACACACCAACAGATTGCATCCCGCTGTGAAACTTGTGTATATACATCACAACATATTATCTGTCTGTAAACATTGTGTACACACATATATACATTCACTTCCGCTGTGAATAATGTTTATCACACATCAATATATTATGTCCCGCTGTGAAATTGTGTGGAGATTATTTCTTTGCAAGCTCAATTTGTATTATGTTTGCGTTTAATTTAGGTTGCGAACTTTTGTTTCCTTCATTTGTTTTACAGTTCAAAAAAGTTATTCAATACGTTATAAAGTCACAGCAATCTTTCACGGAACAAAATTAGCTCATAAGCACCAATCCAAATACTGTTAATACTCACATTTTAAATATAATAATCAAATGTGGCACGGTAATGAGACTTAGAGAATGGTTTATTGATTGATAGTTTATTTTCTCCGTTTTATAAGTATTATAATCGGTCATATAAATATATAAATAATTAACATTAGGAAACTTAAGTGTAATATTAGAGAAAATCAAATACTTTGTTAACAAATTGGATTGAACAATGCACGTCTAACTGAGAAATAAATGATAGCATGTACAGCAATGGGAAATCCTAAACAGTCACCATATTATTCTTCACTTTGAAGATGAAAAAATGGTTCGAGAATTGAAGTATATAAGCTGGCCCATCAAAACATACATTTGAAGTAAACAATATGACTGTCAAGACACATTAAATATCAGCATGGTGCACAGTATAACACTTTTTACATACCTTTCCAACATCAAAACGTAATGAACAGTTCACATGGAATCACCATTTATGATACATAAAGGATATAATTCATATTTTGATGAAACATGGTCCACAGTTGACATACATAATTTTTGTTCTGGGTTTAACGCCATTTTTCAGCACATGATAGGCTATGCATGGTGTCCAGTATTGACCAATCCCGAGACTCGAACCAACGCTGACACAGGTGAGATGGCAGTGATCGGTAAAGGCTAGCGCTTCAGGCCTTTCGGCAACCACGGGCCACGAGAAAGAGAGACAGAGAGATGTTGGATGTTATACAATTCTGTAAACTACTTTTTATTTTTTAATGAATAAGTGAAAGTAAATTTTGATTTAGTAGGAGCGAATCAAAGTAGACAGAACTTTTTCCATAATGGAATGTATTAGTCTATTACGGTCCAATTACTAGAGATTGTGTAAAGACGTCTAAAATTTGCATGTAGTTATATGCTTGTTGCTTTCAAGGGCTTATCTATATACTGCGCGGTTATCCTGAACATCTTTATTTACTTCCGGATTATTATCCTTATAATAGCGGCAACGGGTCGCTGAGTGTTCTAATTTCCGGTATTAAATCTCTTCTATACATATCAATGCAAAACACAGATTATTAATCAGCCAGCAGCTTTGTTTGCTACATTTTTATTTGAACTTCAAAAAAAGCGTCACCATCTTAAAAATTGATCGGATGGTTCTTGTTAAGGTACACAGTTGTAATATAACAGAGTATGTAGTAGAAAGATATTTTCAAACAGAAGAATTGTTTACGCAAAATCAAAATATTCAGGGTTTTTAAATAATTTCCACCGTCAGAAATTACTAAAGATTTGCCATAATAGATAATCCCTGAAAGGAAGGACAACAACTAACAATCAACAATTCTAACCGAGTTGTTTCTTATTCTCTCTTTAATATTATTATTGATACGTAAATATTGTCATCACGTCAAGGGAGAAATTTTTTTATGAATGTTTATTCTTTCATAATCACTGCTATTCATTATATTCATTATGTTAAAATCAAATCCCCCACCCAATACGGGATTACCAAATAGGCAGAGTAGGCACCGGCCTAGGGGCCCCGCGAGAAAGGATCAAAATAATATTGATAATACGTATTATGAGATAATTTGCGAGGAGGGCCCCAAGATTTCGACTGCCTAGGGGCCTAAGGGCCTCCACAGGGTTTAATCTGGCACTGCCCCCAACGACCCCAAAAAAGTTAAAAATAGAATATAAACAAAGGTCATTTATTTGTCCTATCTTAGCGAGAAAACACTGATCGATAGGAATATGGCGATAGACAAAAAAGTAAAAACTCATTGACAGATTTTGACTTTTCGAAAATTTTAGCATGGGCTTAGACTGTGTTTCTGTTCGATCTTTGTAATCTAAACATTAAACAGGAAATCAGTGTGAGCTAATAGGTAATTATCTAAACAGCACTACACTCAAACTCTTCTTTAAGACAAGCACAGTTATAAAGGATAGCGACGAAGGTGTAGGGCCTGCAATTAATTTTAATACAGCAGTAAAATGACAACGCGGCTTAAAATGTGGTCACACAATAGAATGTTATGACCTTTGTGGTTGACTAAGAGTGTATAGAAGTCCATATAAGTGTTTAACAGAGACGTTGAAAAACTTCCTTGATAAGAAATATATCTGCAATGTGTATGAAACACGTTCTTTGCGAGGTAAGGGATATGAAAAAGTGGTAATGACATCGAAAATAATGTTTAGATTCAAACATATTTTAATTTTAAAAATTGTCTTTGTTTGAATTATTGATCCCACATTAGACAACATATGTTAGACAACATATTAATGTGTTTATCCCCAATGTAAACATGTGAGTAGTGAAATGGGACGATATAGCGATAATGTGAATTAGCATTCCAAAACCCCTGGGACGATATAGCGACAAAATTTATAGTGACAAGAGGAAATCAGTCAAAAAAATCGTGGGTCACTATAGCGACAAAATTGACCCAGTGCCACTATAGCGACAAGACAAAAGGTTGGGTTTTGTTTAGGGAGAATAGGAATGGAACAGTTAGGGTGACGTCACAGAACTGGACATTCGCACCAATGTGGCAAAGGTCCGCCCCGAATACAGTCGAGACATAGACATATATAACACATACATAGATTGATGAACATCAATCTATCACACCTAAAATATAAAATCGACTGAAAAATTGTTTAGGCAAAATAGTAAAATTTTTCGAGGCAAACATAAAATATAAAACCAACTAAACATTATTTTTAGGCAAGAGAGCAAATCTTATCGAGACATATGAGTGTCCCTGAAAAGGGTCTTTGGTTAGTTTGTAAACATCATTCCGTTAACATAGAGGGGATCACATGGGTCTTCTTCTCTTTCTCAAACTTCTTCTGACATCTGGACCGAAGATGAGGACTCTCTTCAGACAGCCTTGTCTCTCCAGATAGATCCTTCTTTTCCAAACGGTCGTATCGATGCTCTTGATGATTATCCATGATGATTTGACATACATGGGTAAGTCCGTGCGGAACAACATCGACGATACGAGCGTAGATGATGCGACGTTAGTCCACACCTTGTGACGATGACAGGTGAAGGGAATAAAGTAAACCGAGGTTATTTATAGTGGAAGAGCGGATCGAAACGGATTGAGTTTTTTTTTCACCAATCCTAACAAGCGTTACAAAATTCAGTCACAGTGCGGAGTGTGTCTTCCAGTCCGAAGAGAACTACCTGTGACGCCACATTCCCTATATAGGTGAGCTAGCGTCTTTGAGCAGTGAATCAATGCGAGATTGTTTTGAAACATGACGGATACTAAGAAGACGATGAATTTTGGTGCACCGGCCATGAAGGTTAAATGCGATGGTATAGCAGCGGCTGCCAAAGTCAACACGGTCCTACTTCCAGAAGAGACCGATTTTATTTGGAATTTAGAGGATTTTCTTTCTTCTTCGCAAGGCCTAGTTCCGGTCTGCGTCTTCGCCTCCTTCTCTTTCCTTACCATACATCAAGGACTTTAAAAAGAGACAGAAAGAAGAATTGGAGAAAAGTTTATAGCAGAAAGAAGCAGAACAAGCTTTTCTCCTTCAACAACAACAGCGAAAAGAAGATGCAAGAAGGAAACAAGAGAAAGAGGAAGCAGCAGATAAGAAACAAGGCCTGGGAGAGAAGGAAGACAGTGAAAGTCAAACGGTGACGGTACTCTTAGACATTTTGGCAGAGTTAAAGTCTTAAACAAATGTATCAGATTTATTTAATACGACCCAGGAGAAAAAGACCTTCCCGAATCAAACAACCCAACCATGTTCACACACCTACTGCGTCTAAGATATCAGCCCTAGTGATTTCTACTAAAATATTTAGAGGAGCAAGTCCAAAAGATGGCCTTGGCCGTGGCAAAGGCTTAAGGCAGTTAAAGCTGATTGCTTCCCGTTCCTGGAGGTGTGTGTGTGTGTGTGCTTTTTTAATAATAAAAATCCACAAACACCCAACGGTCCTTTTCAGGGCTACGCACTTCTCTCGAAATGAGATACTATTCATTTTGCCAAAATCAATTAAAACTCAAAATCCTGTTTTGTTTTACCCCATGATGAACGTGTGTGAATGCGTGAGTGTAGGTCCTTATTCTAAGAATCAAAACCAAGAGACACTTTAATGTTCTATCTGTTATATTTTGGTACAAATTTTACAATCCAATTTACAACACAACACTTTAAAAAATTCATAGACTTCTGTGTCTTTGTTCACTCTACTTTTTTTGAATTTCTTCACAGTCACATGCTTTTTTCCTCTTCTTCCTAACTTTCTTTTGTCTTCTTTTCTTCTTTCTTCTCTTTCTGGACTTGTCAGGGTCATTCCTTTTTGGAGGGTACATCTTCGTTCTGGTCGAAACCCCTCTCTTCCACTTCCTCCTGTTGTTTCTTAGGGCAGTCTGAAAACCAATGTCCTTTTTATTGACAGTGATAAAAGGTATTTTGACTTCTGTTTCTTCTGATAACTGCTGTGCCTTTTTGAAGGTCTGGACACTCTGTAGCCCAATGCCCTTTGTTCTGATAGATATAGCAGGTATCTTGACTTTTGTTCGAAAGGAGGGGGATTAGTCCGGTGGTTTGTCTGAAGAAAACTTTCGCATGATACCTCGCAGGGGGAGTAGTCCGTTGGTTTGTCTGAAGAAAACTTTCGTATGACACCTCGCAAACCTCTGATCAGAAGTTCGATCTGTGTTGGCTCTTCCATATTTCTGGTCGGCTTGAGAATGAAATGAATAATGGGAGGGAAGACACTGACCCTTTATATGGGGAAGACACTGGCCTTACATTGATATAGGGACCGATAGCGTTTAAAATGTAGTCATTTGACATTTTGCAGTCAAGATGAAACGATCACATCATTTCGAGTAGAAAGGTGAAGAAAGTAAGAGGCAGAACCGTGACATATCGCCTCGCACAGTAGCTAAAAACATGCCTCAGATTCATGCCAGCGATTTTGAAGATGACGAGTGAACCAGAATCCAGTCCCAGAGAGTCTACACCAAACCAAAGTCCACCACCATTAACCCCTCAAAACTACTACACATTCTAGAGACGGAAAAGCGCTTCTCTAGAAAATTTAAAACTAAGGCTTACACTTTCACGGTGAAGTTTAAAGATCTAAAGTTCGACGTACCGTTGGAGAATGCAGAAGAGTTCATCACCGATGTGTGAGAGTCTTTTTAACCACACTGAAACGGCAATGTCAAGCCAAAGAAGACGATCACTTGAGACTTTACATTCATCACGACAGTTTAAAGTCACCCGTTTGGATCGATTTTAGCAGCTCGGCAAAACTGACACCTTCCAAAGTTATCGACAAGATTCAACACGTGCAGCAATCCAAAGACAAGTTTCAATTCCCTGACGGAAAAACGACACCGTTCATGACCCACGTTTTTCTTCCTCAAGGAACCGGACAACTCAGAAAGGTGTTAATGGTAGACGACCTAGGTAGCATCAAGACCAGATGTGTTTAGCCGTGCATCGTGGAGGGACGAACGTATGCCGACAAGAACGACACGGTATAATCAAACAGAGCCTGGAAAACTATTCAACGATCGGAGTGAGAGAAACAACGAAGAGAATCAGAACTCCTGTTATAGCAAAAGAGGCTATCCAAAAACACCCTGCGGAATTCCTGAAATGCAAAAATTGCAAGAGCTCTAGGCTCTACGCTGCACATTGAAAGTGCACCCTCCAGACATGCGCAGACCTCGAGGCAAAAATTTAAAAGACGGGAAATACATTCACGTCTATCATAACGATGAACATTTACATGCCATCACCAGTATCACTACATTTCGGAGATATGGTTATTACTGTGA
>JAPYKE020000203.1:477500-572500 GCA_028554795.2 Sinohyriopsis cumingii
TGGTTGTTTTTTTTCTTCCTCCCGAGTGTGGATACTATATTTGGGGTTTGTTTTTTCCTCTTCCCTCTGTGTGTGTGTGTGTATGTGTGTGTGTGAGTCTGCGCGCGTATGTTGTGTGTGTGTGTGTGTGTGTCTGTGTGTGTTTGTTCGCGTACGTTGTGTAGATCGTATATTTGGTTGTTTTTTTTTCTTCCTCCCGAGTGTGGATAGTATATTTTGGGGTTTGTTTTTTCCTCTTCCCTCTGTGTGTGTCTGTGTGTGTGTGTGTGTGTGAGTCTGCGCGCGTGTGTTGTGTGTGTGTGTGTGTGTGTGTATTGGTCTCTGTTTGTCCCTATAAAACTCACTTTATCCCTATCAGATACACTCTACCTACCTACCTACAGTAGCGCGTATTCAGGTCAGCCACTTGCAACACTGTTGACATTTATCCCTTAGTGTTCAGTACAGGGACGTCACTGACACTGGAAATTTTGAGACTATAAATATCGACTTGGGGATTTCCACATTTTGTAGCTATACATATATACTAGAATTCATAAACAGGAACGTCACTCAAGCTGAGGCTATAAAGAGATAGTGGGATTTTCCAAAGGAAAAACCCACGAGTTGGAGCTATAAATAGATAGTGGGATTTCATAGGAATTTCAGCTGATTATAGATACATAGGTATTTATCCACGATCGTCACAGTAGTTGATATTGTAAGTAGTTAGTAATTTTATCCATTTTAGTCTAAACCATTGTAACTTAATTTTCGGGGATATGTTTATTTTCCTTTAAATTCTGGGACTATTTCGTCATTTTAACGTTACTTTTAGTCACATCCATTTTGTCGTTGAGCATTTCCTTGATTATAGCTATTTATAGCATCATTACAATTATGCAAATTTTTGAACACCCCAGCAAGATTTCAGGTCTTCGTAATGCTTTATATATAAATCCCACGCTTGTACTAGTGTATGTATGTTTCTGTCTCTGTTGTGTTTGACCCTCTACCATCATTGTCCCTAGATAGTCCCACCATGTTCAATTCCCCTTGACGCTATACAGATCCACCATGTTCAATTTCCATATGTTAAATTCCCTTGAGGCTATATCCCCCAGGGGTTTCCGTAATGTTAAATTTCCCATTGTCCCTAGACAGTCCCACGATCTATTCCCCATGTTAAATTCCCATTGTCCCTAGACAGACCCACACTATAGTCCCCTGTTCCATTCCCCTTGTCCCTAGACAAGCCCAAACTCTATTCCTCATGTTAATTTCCCTTGTCCCTAGACAAGCCCAAACTCTATGTTAAATTCCCTAGAGTGACCCACGATTTTTCTCCATGTTAAATTTCCATTGTCCCTAGAGTGGCCCAGGGGTGTTTTTAATGCTAAGTCCCATTGTCCCTAGCGTGGCCCCATTTACTACTATTAGTTCTCTTGTTGTTCCTACTCTTTGAGCAAAGGGTATAAATGCATATCTTTTTGGTAATGGTTTGTGTATGTCGAACAACAAAAAACAATAAAATAGTAACCGAGTTTACTAACTTTTCCGTTTATAATACGTGGGCTTTGTTCTCTATTTACTCATTCGGCCACGAGTTAGCACACTATGAGCTATGTTCAACTATTTAAAGTGCATATATATATATATATATATATATATATATATATATATATATATATATATATATATATATATATATATATATCGTGTGTGTGTATGTGTGTGTCTGTGTGTCTGTGTGTCTTAGAGAGTGAGTGTTTTCCTTGCAAGCATTAATCATAAGTGAACCTATTGCATGACTCATTATTAGCTTAAATACTGCAGTTGGGCTTTAACAGCACAATTATTTAGTATTCCAAAAATTTATATTATATATCATCATAACAATTGTTACATATTTCTTTTACCGGCATGTACATAATGAAATAAATTAAAGTGATATTATACCATGATGTATAGAATGGTTAATATGTAACATTAATTACAGTATTTTTTTATCCCGGCATGTACATATGTACATGACATATATATATATATATATATATATATATATATATATATATATATATATATACTGCCATTTTGTTTTACCACGCTTTCGTATAGTTTTGCTAATGGGTTATAATGTAATAATACATGACCAGATACTAGGACCGATGTGATAAATATCATCCACTCTTAATGTTCTTCCTTAGCAATGGAATCGTTCTAAAACCGATTCTTTTTTGAAAGGATGGAGTGTGCGATACGATCAGTAAATCTACTTTGGTCCTCTTTTACATTATTATGTGCTACACTGACAGCTGTCCGGTAAATGTTCTCTTTACGTCAAATTGAATATCCAATATAGATCGTTACCAAAGTACGCTAGATATAACCCTTATCTGATTTAAAACAAAGAGCATGCTCAGGAAATGTTTTTTTTTCGACAAGCTGTGAGTTACATGCACAGCCGAGGGAAAATTCCAAATTTTTCTTTCTCTTTCTTCTAAAGATAGAAAACATAAGGTCGTTCAGGCTAATCAAGGGTATGTTTGTTTAACTTAATTTTTGTTGGGTTTTTTTGGGGGTTTTTGTTTCTGTCTCTTGTTCTTTTCTATAGACATATAGTAGCTCTGATGCTTGATACTAAACTGTTCAGATCTGCTCATAGATTTGAACCTACTTGTTTAAATAGTGGGGGGACACAGCCTAATATTTTTTTCAATATTAATTTTTTTTTAGTTCATTGTTTTATTTTTTTTACTAAATTACAGAAGAAAAACAATTTGAGGGCAGTATACATGTCTGCAGGTTTGCATGTATTGGCAGCCAACTTGATGGATGGACACATATAGCAAGACTATAACAAAAATATACTTAAATTAATATCAGACTAGATCACGTCAGTTATGAATTAACATCACAATTCAATCATTTTAAACACTAGAGACATGAGACGATCATGAGACCTATTTTCCCCGGTCTGGTTTTACCGGTCTGGAAGGAGTTCAAGGACAGTACAAATTCACGAATGTACTGACCGTATCACGATATCACACGCATGACTGTACCGACTGTATCAAATTATCACATGCAATACTGTACTGACTGGCTCACAATATCATATGCACGACAGTAATAACTGTATCAAAATATCACAGGCAGTACTGTACGGACTATACAGTATCACATGCAAGAATGTACTGATTGTATCACAATATCACATGCAGAACCGTACGGACTGCATCACAGAACCCCAGCTTATATTTAAACGCGGTATTAACAATGCTAACCATCATTACAGCTGTTTTTGATATTATGTTATGCCATGACACGGGTGTCATCGTTATCAATTGATGCCAATGTTACATGCGCCATTGATATTAATGGATGCCAGATTAATAAAATGGTTGGGTGGTCAGTTGCAAATTTTGAGAAAGTTTTGTGACGAAATATCCATTACGAAATTCGTGTTAGGATATAGTGGCTTCATACAAACTACAAATACTGAAACTCCGCATTCCAGGAGTTTTCCTGCTAGACAGTATAAATCATTGTTGCTGTGCTCAACTCAGGGTTAGAGGCACATACGTTTCACATAAACTCAATTTTACGCCGAGCTGTATGCCAGATACAATCTGACGACACAAGATTCTTCATCAATGAAAACGTTTCGATAGCCTATCGTCTCCACATCTTGTCAGATGTGTACTCTTCACTGCCTTACAAAAGGTATAATGTTTCATCGCTATAGTCATGTATACCTGTATATGCTATTTCATTTGTTGTTTGTTTGTTTTTTGGTCTTCCTATTACAGTCATCCCCAGTTGCAATAAGGTTTTCACACTTCCGCATTGTAGTTCCTTTAAGGTGAGAATAGTAGTTTTATTCCTTAATTGTATAATCCCATCATTCTGTGGTATAATATATTTTAGCTTCATATCATTCAGCGTAATTTATTTTCAAATGTATTGTTGGATGACTCTGACTTAGCAGTAACATAAATCATACCGTCGGCTGTAAACGCCATGTTACTGCGCATTTTAAACTTTACCAGCCTCAACACTCACAGTTATAAAAAATACAAAAAAAACCCCAAAACAAAGGTGCCTATTTGCATGTTTTTACTATACAAAATTCCAGATCAGATGCAATAATAATTATAACGTTACCTTAAAATAGGTTTAAAAAGAAATTATCAGCCCTAAATAAAATACATAGTATTTTAAATCATTATAGATATACATTTGAATGGGAATTTAACAATTATCTTTGAAATATTCGTATTATTTTACTATCGTTAGTACCATATTAAAACCTGCAATAGAAAAAAGTACGCTAAAAAAAATAATTAACATAATGAAACTTCGTATTATTTACTCAACGTTAATAGTATTATCCATTGCTGAACCTTTGCTGATGGACAACAAGGTTACACTATTTCCTACTTCTCTTTACAATGTATACTATGAAATAGAAGATACAGCATATTCAGACAAGAAAGAAGTGTACTAAATAATAATGTTTATATGAGTAATGATACAATATCAAAGTAGAAAATGAGTTATTGGTTATCAAGCAGGAAAATATGAAAGCACAAACGTGAGCTAGATGAAGGAAGAATGGAAAAATGGTGGATATTACAATATATTTTGACCTGCTAGGTAATTAATTTCCTACGGAAATCCAGCTAGCTTTGTAGACAAGGTCAGGTCTTGACGTCAATTTCAACTCAACACTTTATTTACTTCGAAGAACTATGACAAAAGTCAGGTAGTCATAGCCCTTAATCAAGGAGAAAAATTAAGCACACGACATAGATAAACATAACTGTATACATAATTTAAATCTGGAATTTAAATACTTGGAATATTAACTTGCATAAAAGCAAACTTGACTTCAAATTTTGTTTTACTCTATGCAAGGGAATGATTAGTTAGGTTTTTTCAATAAATCAAAACCATTCACATAATCGTCATTTTAAACTTTGGATAGACTCGATTTACAAAATGAAAATGTATTGCCCTTTAAAACTGTAAATCGAGTGGTTTCCATGAAAAGTGGAGTTCGCAACTAATTTTTTGTTTGATAATGATTTGTGTTTTAAACATCTTGGTACAATTCTTGCATACAAGATCTCTCTTTTTCTCAGTATACCTGCACAATCGATTTTTTACATGCAGGAAGCGGATAAACATTCTAATATTTATTTTTATAATGTTTAATGCATTTGAAATATTATATTTACGTACACATAATTATACATCGATTGTAAAATCTTTGTTAAGCAAACGTTTTCAAATTCAGATTGCCAGCTGTTGAAATATCCAGGTGTGTCTTGCTCCAATACATTTGAGAGATAAACGTTATTAGTCATTTGAGAGACAATTTTGTAACGCAGTAAATAGGATTAAAACGACCAGGCATGTTCAACCGTTAGTTTACCTGTAGTTGATTACCTTAAAGCGTGAGGTGGGGTGGGGGTGGAGATTACGACGGAGACATAATAAAGCAAAGTTAGGCACAAACACGCAATTAAAACCAAAGGAAATTTGATGTCAGCTAGATTTATTTGATGAGTAGCATTACATTTTATAGGCATTCGTTGGCTAGAATATAATGATTTGAAACCCAATTGGTGCAAATTTGCTTTATCTTAGAATTTTCATATACGCAACGATGACTTTTCAATAGCTGGTATGCAATTTTAGAATTTGTACCACTGAGTTATTTTCGTTTGTCTTACCTCTCACAGCTGGCCGCATATGTTTTTGTATGAAGTCCTTTCCCCAAATCCCAGAGGTATTCAAATAACACTTGAAAACGGAGTTCATTTCGCGAGCGCTTAATTACCACTGAAGATTATAAACGCAGTTTAATAATTTGTATACTATGTATGCCTTCGATAGCAAAACATTATTTTCATTACTGATAATTGTTCACGACGTTTATCTGAGATGAATAAAAATGAAAGACTATATTTACCGCAACAAACTACAAGAACAACAAATATTGATTTTAATCAATGACATCGCAAGATACTCTAGTGAAATTACTTTGGGGATATTCGCTGGGCAATACACGGCATTATTTTCTATAACACGCAGTCTTACCTTTTTGTGAGGACAAAATGTTTTACAATACATTTATATATTCATAAATAATAGAGAAATACGAGCAGCGCGTGCAGTTGGTTGGATTGGTTAAATTACTGAAGTGCAATGTACTTAGCGTTTTTCTAAGCTGTGTAATTTGTTCCGTTAAAGTATTTTATTGTTCGTTAACAGACTGGTTATTTCAACCTTAATACAACACAAGAGGTTTAGCGGCTAGAGACACCTTATTTGCCCGGTGAATACGTTCGAATTGAAATATTGTTGTTGTGTATCTCTGCTTATATAGCTGCCTTAAAATAACTCAAGGTCATGCATACTCCTAACTCAAGGTCATGCATACCCCAAACGTCTGTAATGGAATACAAAGATATTACAGATATCATTTATGTTTAAGGCGGTAATCCGATTGTATCGAGTTAATGTAATAATAGTTTTATTTGTAATACTAACCACTGGCCCATAATACATATCCATATATCATGCGGTACAAAAAGATGTTACAGTGCGTAACAAAACAACATCGTATTTATAAGAAGTAATATACATGAATGTGACAATTATTTCTTTTTTCGGATATAGGTGAGATGCAAGTATATACTGCACAGCAATCAAACAAACGCATTTAATGGTAACTCTAAAACTTGTGTGGAGCAAGATTTGTGACATTGAGCTAAATTCTTGTATAGCTGGAGTCGTTGATAAAACGGTTTCTCTAACTTTTAAGGCTTTTAAGGTAAACATTGCTAAAGTAGTCATCAGAACTTTTATAGTGAACATTGCTAAATTAGTCATCATAATTGTACTAGTATCCTTGTGTATTAAGGACCTAAATTTTTCTAAAGTTGGATTTTTATTTACAAAGGGGGACAAGTATTGTATTCGTATTTATCCATATAGCGGACAAGCAGTAATGAAATGGAATTCGTCTTCGCTGTTAACGTTACAAATTTGACACAATCTTTGATCATAGCAGATACTTTCATATATTCCCGTATTACTTATGATTGGCAAGTTCCTCACTCTTAGCATAGTGATTATATAACACAGATCGTTATCTCCCAACAATCCTATACATTTTTGAGTTTATGTAAGGGTAGTATAAAGATTGTTTTCATAATAAACGCGATGACATTTATCAAATTTTGTAAGAGCATGAAAACACGGAAAAGAGTAATAATGCAATTTTGGTCTATCTATTGTTAACAGGCACAAGTTTTTTATTATTCTATTTATGATGACTGTATAGCTTTGCCATGTTGTCTGTCCTTGTCTTCCCCACAACCGCCACTACGTACAATATCCATAAAAAGTAGAGCTAAAACAATATCGATTTATGCTACTTTATATACCTGTAATTAAATCTTTCTCAGCCCCTGTAAGAGTGGCAAGTCACATCTGTTTTTATTTGTGAAGATGAACGTAATATATATTTCACTTTAACAAAAGATACGACAGAGAGACTGAGTTAAAGTATTGATTTTGTATATCCTGTTGTATTTACTTTGATGAATGTATAGGTGCCGTCTTCAAGCGGACCGTCACCTACCTTATTTAATGGATATTGCGATGACTCAACCATAAAAGCAGATCAATAAAAAGCATTTAATTTGAAAGAGTAGAATAAACAAAAATCACTGTTGTCCTTCTACTTTAATATCGTATTAAATAAACACTGCTTGCTAACAGCTCTTGAAAAATGCAAATCTAGACTTTTTTGTTCGTTGCAAGACATTTCAGGCGCAAATGTGATATTCAGATCGTTACTTGAGGGCCATGTTTATTCCAGTTTTGTGACGCAATAAATACCATTTAAACAACAAGCTATACTCAGCTCTTGATATACCGGTAGTTTAACAGGAAATTTAGGACATCCCTTGATTTGCCTGTAGTTTAACAGGAAATGTAAGTCATCTGGACTTGTTTGAAAAGTATTGTTTGCATTAGAGCAGGAATATATCTAAGCATTCATTTTAAAAAGAATGATTCGTAACACAGTTGGTTTATTTATATTTTATCTTAGGCTTTTAACATGGAACAGTAGGACTTTTAAAAAGCCTTGCGGGGAAATTCAGAATATGTCTTAACCAAGGAGATCTTCTCCATATTAAGTAATAGCCAGTTTATGTAATTTATTTGAATGGGGATAAAGTTACCAGAGTTCTAATGCGCAGAGGTTTGTCTCTAAACTGGGTAATTTGTTCCGATGTAATATTATTCCATTTATGATGCAGCTTTACATCTTTGTCTTCCTGTCTGTTTGTCCAGTATGTCCGTCTCTTTGTTCAATCGAATTTCAGTATTAAAAGAGTGGATAAATAATGTATTCTACATAATTAATTGCAAAGATCTATAATGGAACTACACGCATAGCAATACGTTTGAGTGGTTATTATTTCCAGTCAAGCTGTACAGTAAAACGGCGATGATCGGGACCGACCAGAGCACATACATTTCTTTCAGAAGAACGGTCGTCAGGATGATAGAAAGCAGAATTGTAAATAACGTATCGGAACAAAATGGGTCCGTTATTTGTATGTTAGACTGTATATGTATTAGTAATTAAGTAAATATTATAGTTTTGCATACATCAGACATGCTTGGGGGCAGACAAGGTAGAGACAATACGACCATAATTAAGATAATTTAATGTGTGTGTGTGTGTGTGTGTGTTGGATTTGGAACTTAGCTTTAACCATTGTTGAGTCACATCGCTACGATGTCTGCAGTGTGACAGATAATATTAATGCCTAAAGCTGGGGTATCATGCCTCAGACATGTAGCATCGTGTCCCACCCAGTCGTACCAAGCCGACAAGTCCTAACAATAACCTCCTAATACTGAACGTCAAGTGAGGAAGCTGCTAAAAGTATTATCTCTATGACTCGGGCTGGGTTCCGAAACGGACGCTCTAACCGCTAAGAGACCAGAGCGGCAAAGAGACTTTAATAAAATTATTCAGTGTTATGGGGTCTGTATATGCTGTTTATAACTATCTTTTTCCTTTACCTTCACCTTCACCCCATTCATACCTTAGCACCCTTTTGGCGAATACGTACTCAGTTGAAAATGTTATATACTGGGCAGTAAACAGTACTATCCGAGATCAGCTTCATTAGAAAATTGGCCGTAAACCTCGAGATTAGCTTCATTAGGATATAGGCAGTAATCATTGAGATCAGTCTCATTAGGATGTAAGCAGCAATCCTCGTGATCAGCCTCATTAGGATATATGCAGTAAACCTCGAGATCAGTCTTATTATGATATAGGCAGTAATCATAGAGATCAGTTTCGTTTTAATATAGGCAATAATAATAGAGATTAGTCTCATTAGGATATAGGCAGCAATATTAGAGGTCAGCCTCATTAGGATATAGGCAGTAATGTTAGAGATCAACCACATTGGGATAAAGGCAGTAATCCTTGAGATCAGTCTCACTGGGATAGAGGCAAAAATCATAGAGATCAGAAGCATCATGATATAGGCAGTAATCCTAGAGATCAGTCTCATTAGGATATATGCAGTAATGCTTGAGATCAATCTCATTAGGATAAAGGCCGTAATCCTAAAGATCAGTCTAATTAGGATATTGGCAGTAATCCTAGAGATCAGTCTCATTAGGATATAGGCAGTAATCGTAGAAATCAGTCTCATTAGGATATAGTCAGTAATGCTAGAAATCTGTATCATTAGGATATATGCAGTAATGCTTAAGATCAGCCTCATTAGGATAAAGGCAGTAATGCTAGATATCAGTCTCATTGGGATATAGACAGTAATCCTAGAGATCACTCATCGGGATAAAGGCAGTAATCCTAGATATCAGTCTCGTTGGGATATAGGCAGTAATCCTAGAGATCAGTATCATTAGGTTATAGGCAGTAATCATATAGATCAGTCTCATTAGAATATAAGCAGTAATCCTAGAGATCAATCTCATTTCAGATGAATAAAACAGTTGTTAATAACTTAGGTCTTTATCTGAATTTTCTGTTGAACTAATCGAGTCTTATAACTGGAATCAGTGTGATGAATTTGCTTCGATCAGGTGAAGGATCCCTCGTGGGAAAAGAAACTCTCTTTGTTTTTATCAGGAAGTAGAAAATATATGTGAAAGATATCCAAATATCCAAAGGTAGAAATTGTTAAAGCTCATTGTCTGCAGAACTGTTTTTCAACTAGGAATTTACAGCAATATAAAAATTTTCTTTGTGTTTTCAACTAAAATGCATACTAAACTAAAACTATTCATCCTGTTTAATTCTCGTATATTATGGTTAAAAAAGTGTGTATCTATGCATCATGTATGGGATATGTTTATTCGTGGTCATGACCCTATACACCAGCTTCAAAGAGTTATGTGATTGCAATGTGTTTCCTTGCATACAAGTTGCATATTCAACTGAATATATAAAAAAAAGCTCAGTTAATATTATAGACTCAAATCAATCATGCAGGTTGGAACGTACCTGCCTTCATAATTCCACAGAAGAACGACTATTGTGTATAACACGAAGCTTTAACTTCTACAAACACAACACTGGAGTCAATTGACACGTTTTAGAATAAGGTGGTAGTATAGGGCCAATCAAGTATCAAATGATGAGTCTTATATCATATTTTCAGGATTATGAGGGGGAAAAGCAATGCAACACATTGTTATCATGTGTAATATTATTGGGTACAGTAAGATTTGATAACATCCAATTTAGACAAACCGTTCAATAGAGGACTCTCATGGGAAAACGTTAGACTGCATTTGTACCCTTGAATGTGGGTTCACCTCTCAAACTTGGTTGTCCAACAACTACCATGCACCTAATACCATCAACAAAAGTTGAGTAAACTGTAATTTTACAACCGTCTTCATACATACATATATATATATATATATATATATATATATATATATATATATATATATATATATATATATATATATATAAATGATGATTATATATTTTGCACTTCAGAGAAGTTGTTTGTTTTAAAACGTCCTATTAAAAAGACATATACGGTGTTATAGAAAAGGTGACTGTATAATAAGATCTATTAGTAGTGCGTGAAACAATTGACTTGATACTATTATACTGAAAGTATTCCGCATGAAAAATTCAGAACCAGGATGTTGCACCTGCATATATTCATAAGGTTAGCCAATAGATCTCAACACCACGTGGACAAGGCAGTTATTACCTTGATTCGTTGAATAGTCTTGTTAGAGTTTGCATTCGGCGATTTTATAGTTTGAAATATGTAACTAAAAACGGGATTTCAACTCAGTGCTGACTATACAAAAGGGACTCCGCTTGAGGTTCACATAAGGACGACTAGGACCATTAGAAAAGGTACCAATATAATTTTATATTTATGATAAAGATGATCGCATTTTTTTTAGCATTTACACGGAAATCACAATCTTTGCACAGCGTTTCTTCAAATTGTCAAAGATATTGGTTTGTAATCCCTCCCTCCCCTATCCCCTTCCACCGCAGTTAATGAATCAAAATCCATAGATAACTGAACATTGTTAGATTTGTGTTCACGGTGTGAATCCTAACTCGAAAGGCATATTAGAGTGTGGACTACATCACACATATATTACTCATGACTGTCGCTGAAACTACGTAAAACTATATCCCTATCTTCTCCGCAAAGTGTGTGAATGCCCTTATTTAATATGTGACAAACTTTATATTGGATTTAAATTCATGTCTGCGGTTCTCCAATCCAGGCATACGGATTTGTCACTATAATAGGAAGTAAATATACGTTAGTGGTTCTTTTGTAATATGATCAAGCAACAAGGGTCAGTTTTGATTCTGATAATTACTATTGTATCATTATGATTAATCTTGTATCATCATGATTACTCTTGTATTATCATGATTACTCTTGTATTATCTCTATTACTCTTGTATTATTATGATTACTCTTGTATTATCTCAATTACTCTTGTATTATTATGATTACTCTTGTATTATTATGATCACTCTTGTATTATCATGATTACTCTTGTATTATCTCGATTACTCTTGTATTATCAGCTCATTGGCCTTTAAATCGATCGTTGCTCTAAAATACCCACCCCCTCAACTCGACGAAAAAAAAAATGTATCTAAAATTTGTTTACTAATGAATAACCGTAAACCAGGAAAATATCGACACTTGCGACAATCAATGAAACAATGTAGAAATTGTAGCATAGATACATATTTGGAATTTGTTTTCACAGTAGCACTTTATGCTTATTAATGAAAAACATTCCAGTACCATACTAATCTATCGTTCTGTGTGATCTACACCTGCAAAAAATTTACTTTGAAACAAATATTCAAGCATGCCTAAAAGCTTTGCAAAACTTGCATTAAGCCAATTAGAACACAGAATCAAAGCGACAAAACATGATTTAAAACAGTAAATTATCGAAGATGCGGCATTTCCATGGTACATCGGTCATTTTCCACCTGGAATATGTACTCTAGATACGGTATTTCAATCAGAACGTCTGTCATTTTTCATCTGGAACATTTACCCTAGATACGGCATTTCCATCGGCACGTCTGGCATTTTCCACCTTGAGTGGCACAACTATTAAGATAAAAATAATGAAGCCATGGTGTATCATTGGATTACCCATAGTATGACTGCTTGATTATTTTCCTCTTTGAAAGGTTACAAAATCAAGAGTGATAATGAGTAAGAATCGGTAAATATGTTTCCCTACAAATACTTGACAGTGAATGCAGTTTGTTTGAAAAGGTAAATTTACGATAATTCAAAACATCCGTGTGTTTTAGCAGCAAACGGGGTAAATAATTTTCCGAAGAAATATGATATCGCTTTGTTGCGAGGTCGCGTTTTATGCCTGCTAAATAACAATGGATCCTCTGTCATCAGCGACTCGTTGCATGGCTTCTGTGATGATTGCTTTGGCAAACTAGTACAATTAGTTTTTTATTTTAATGAAAAAAGATAAGATCTTTTGAAAATCAACAAGATTATAAGTCACAAACGTTTCTAGAGTATGAAGGCATTGCAGCAAGTATAATTGCCCTGTTTAATGTATCTAGTGTTTTAGCATTCTTCCGTCTATGATGAATATATCTGTCCGTGTGTCTGTCTGTCCAGTTGAGGTTAACTATCAAATGAGTGGACAATTACTTTTGCTAGACACTGATGATGTTGATAGGACCTGCAACAGCGGTGAGGCGGATGGACAAGAGACGCTCAGTGCCCTTGTGGGAGGTTCAACCGAGGCCAGGAGATTGTTATTGATGGCGAAGCCCTCTCCGTGCTGGCGGGGCTCCCCAGGTTCTCGACCCTTCCAGAAGAAGGTGTAGTTTTCCTCTCTGAGGGAGCCACTAGAGGCGAGCCTGGTTTCCTGGAGGGCAGCTATGCTGATATTTAGTCTGGTGAGTTCTCTATCGATGATGGCTGTCTTCCTGGTGCTGAGGACGTCGGAGATGCCTGTGCACATGATGCGCACATTGCAGCTTGCAAATCGAAGAGCTGGAGTCTTTTTATTGGTTTCTTGTTTCTTTTGTCTGGTGTGGAATTTCCGTCTGCTTGTCATGCTGAGCAACACACTGAGCTCCAGCCACCCACTGGAGCAGGCAGACGATGGCGGGTCAATACCTTATTGACCGGGGGCTTCCCCTCTTGAGGTGGGCTGTAGTCGGCCAGTGGGACACAATGATCCCTCCCACCGTCAAAGTTGACCCGTGGCGCCCCTTCCCTACGCCAATCGGGTGGGATTTATTACCCGTAAACTGTCAGCTTCCGTGTTGTTTCCTCACTCAGTAGCGAGACTGGAGTGACCTCACCAGGGCGCAAGCCTAGGTGTGGAGTATGGAGATCCTGGGCTGCCCAGACGTCAGGACCCCCCTCTCGTCCTTGCTGGTGGAGTTTAAAGGAATGCTGAGCAAGACATTTGGCACCAGTTTGGATGCAGAAGCTGCCGGAAGGAAGTCATTGTTGACACCCATCCGCCTACGGGGCTCCACTCCGGATTTTCTGTCTGGGTTTACTCACGTAGCTTTTCCTTCTCCCGAAGATATTCACAAGGCAGTGGAGCCATCATCCAATGGATGAGACCTGCTGGGTTTTGAATCAGAATTTCCTTCTCCTAGACTAACTGCCTGACAAGGATAATGAGCTTCATCTGCCCGGGTTTGGAGTCAGAGTTTCCCTTCTCTTAGACTGGCTGCCTGCCAAGGCTAACGAGCCCAGTCTACCCACCCAGTTATACCGCCGGGCCCTCGGTCACGCCACACAGCAGGCTCTGTGAAAACAGGGGGACCCGCGTGAAGGTGCTGCTGTGGACACAATAGTGTAGGAGAGGCCACCTAAGAAAATATCATATGCGAGTTTCTCTGTCAGCGTCCCTAATGAAGTCCATCAGGCTGATTTAATGTTTCTTCCTTACGATACCGTCGACGGAGTCACATACAAGTATGTGTTGACGGTTGTTGATATCGCTAGCAGATACAAGGAAGCAGAACCGTTATCGAATAAAACAGCAACGGAGATCGCTAAGGCGTTTAGCGAAATTTATTTACGATCCCCGTTGACCTGGCCGAAGCTTCTCCAGGTTGATCCAGGTCGAGAATTTCTTGGCGCGGTTACTTCATTGATGAAAAAGAATAATGTTAAAATCCGTCGCGGTATTGTAGGTGTTCATCACAATCAAGCTATCGTCGAAAGATTCAATAAAACGCTTGCAGAACGATTATTCGGATACCAGTACGCGCGTGAATTTATTCAAGATAATCGATCTCATGATTGGGTATCGAGGTTGCCTCATGTGATTAACGCACTAAATAACGAGACAACGAGAACAATAGCAATGAAACCCGCAATTGCGATTACAAAACCGAATATACCCCTAAAGCGAGGTTCCACAATTCCGCCTGTATTAGGTAACGTCACGGTCAGGTATTTATATAAAGAAGGCGAGGCCGAAGGAGGAAGAAAAAGAGCAACTGATCCAAATTGGAGCGTTACAACACACAAAATATCCGCCGTAACAAGATCATCGGGAAGACCGGCAATTTATTTCCTAGATTTGCTAGCGCCACAACGCGGATTTACTAAGGAGGAATTACAAATAATACCGAAAGATACTCAACTACCGCCAGCGTCATTAATGTGAAACCGAATTCTACCTAACTGAGATAATTTTCTTACTCTTGACACGGCTAAATAAACTAAATTTGACCAGGAAATTCTATCATCGACGATCCAAACTTGGTCATCCACGGTCAATCCCTGTGATGAATGTATCGTTGTTGCGTATCCAAGTTTCCATGGCGATCTTTCTGCGTTTATCGCGTCATTAACAAGATTAATATCAACAAGAATAATATCGTTCAGTACCAAAATTTTTTCCTCTCCGCAGGGTAAAGTAACACTGATATTTTGTTTCCTGGTATCAGCGGGCCTGTAACACAACGGCACCTGCAATGTTGGAAATTTCTCGCAATGAAGCTTGAATAACATTTCCTGAATAATATCACGAACAATTTTCCTACTAGCAACGATCAAATGATCGGGACGCCACAAATTTAGAAAAATATCCATCGGAGTCTCGTCGATTATTCTTCTCATCACATCACATTGAATTTTATTCGGTTGTAATCGAATTAAGTTTTTGAATTCGGTCAGTAAAATATCAGTAGATCTATAATCGGCGTTGATTTCCTCATAATAGTCAACAAAGTTCCTGAGCCATTCGTGAGGAGATTCACCATCAATCGGATCAGGTTGGCCATGATCTCCGCACATTATCACGGTTGTATTTTTCTCCTCCAGCCAGGTTAGGAACGATTTTAATACAACTAAATTTACTGTGCAAATTTCATCAAATATTATGATCTTGTTGATATATTTATTTCCCATACGAGCCGAATCCCATAATCCACCGCTGTATTTGAAATAACTATGATACGTACCAGAATCAACGCCGCGTTGCCTTATTTCTCGCGCTAATCTGTGAGTTGGAGTCAACACTATCATATCAGATTTCGCAAATAAATTTATCGCTCGCGTTGTTTTACCGCTACCGCCAGGTCCATTTAGGTAAACGAATTTGTTACGTGAAATCGGGTCAAATGCGGATGCAGCCGTCGATATTTCCTCAAATTTATCTCGATGAAATTTATCGCAATCTTCGACATCGGCGTCCTCACAGTAATCTAGGATATCCTCGTTTTTTATCCTCCAAGTTCCCCAAGAACCATCGGCGATTAAATTTTCTAGCCTATACTGATATTTCTTATCGATATAAAACGAATCCGTTGCGACCCTTACCGCGATATCAGAAAATTTATTTATCATCGACAGTAAATTTATACTCACATAAGCGAGCATCGATGATCTCAAATGCGTATACTGCGCTGATTCTCCGTCGAGATAGCTAATTACGGTACCTAATTTTTCTCCGTCAATAATAATATTCTCTCTGTTGCAGAATATTCCTCGCGACACTGTATCGGCTATAATAAAGTCCATCTCGGCATCGTTGATAAACAATCTAGCGTGTCGGTGTTTATGATCAACGGATCCTCCTTGAGTAAATTTGCCAATTATTTTTCTTCCGATATCTTTCGCGTTTTCACAATCCGTCGGCAACCACACTTCAGTTTGTTTCCTGTATGATATAATCGCCTCACTCACCGTCAATGATATTAACATTGACGAATCCAGCATATACCTCAACAACACAATAGGGACCCATCTGCGTTGAGATAAATGCCGACCAAACCAAATATAACAAATTTTATGTAAATTTTCAGCAAATTTGAATGAGGTAACATAAGCGAATCCGGTCATGACAAAATCTGGCAACGGTCCGTTAATTGCCACTCTCGTCATCTCGCTGGTGGGATGGCCAAATTTAGCAAAATAATCCGCACAATCGCCATATCCAAGGAAACTTCCAGGATAGCACGCGCTCATATCAACGGAGATCATATCTTCGAAGTAATATTTGGTATTCCACAATCCGCCATGGCCGTATTCGATACAGCTAAGTTGAATATCAGCGAGAAATTCGTTTCTCGTAGGTTTCCATGAATTTCTTTCTCTGGCAGCGTGAGCAGCAACAGACGGAACAGTAAAACAATTTGTCAGTAATTGATCAGGATTTGACGAATATTTCACCGCGATATTTTTCATAGATTCATGTAATTTTTCATCTCGATAAATATCCCCTCGAGGCAAGATAAACTGATCATACCTTTCTTCGCTCGAGAATAACCAAACCGATATCGGATCAGATGCGGCTAATATTTTGATATATCGGAACATAGCATCAGAATTATCCTTTGCGCCTTCCAGGGGATAAAATTTAACAGCGCGATCTCGCGGGAATATCATTACCGACTGCGACCACGCATGTGAATTATGATCAATAATTTCGATTGGTACTCCTCGAGATCTATACGGCGACGAATATAATATTTCTCCCGATAGCGTTTTCACCGTGATAGGAAATTTAAGTTTCTTGCTCAACACAGCAACATCGTCAATCGATGCGCCATCAACAACTGTCTTCGCCCATGAATTAATTTTATCCAGCCTCAACTGGGTCAGACCAGATCCACGACGAGCGTTTTTCATGTGCTCGATAACGCGCTCAGCCACGCAGTTTATCATCGGTGATTCTTTCATCGCAGGTAGATTTTTCACATCCGGGTTGTTATTTAACCGATAAATTCCATAGACAACAGCGCTAGATGGGTACGCCCTGGCATAATAAGGACCATCGATTCCCAATAATAATCCCGGCTTCGAATTTTTATCAAGAATAACATTTTTCTTACCGCCACGCACGGGATCTCGTTTATCGCGAATAATTCAAGTGTCGTCAGGCATTTGTGCAATAAATTTTATCCCAAAGATAAATCGTTCTTCCTTGTGTTCGGATTTTATATGCTCGATTATCTTCTTGGCTCGCTCCAGATTCATCGTAGCATCAACAGAGTTAGTTTTCCATGTCGACCAAACATGAATCCCCCCATCATCAAGGAATTCTCTCTTGGCACGATCAACCTCAGGAATGATATATTCTGCCTCATCAAGATCAAAAATATCCATTATTATATTTTAGACAAATATTTAAATTATAATATGCAGTGCAAATGGATACCAATCGGATCAACAAAATCATGCGACAAATCCTGCAGAGGCGAATATTGTGGCGCTCACATATATGCGATTCGACGAGGCAGTAAAGGACCACAACGGTGTTTAGTTTGCCAAGTTGGCACTCGAGGAAAGACACGATTGTGTTTGTCCTGTGGAGGGAAAAATTATCGAGAATTACGGCGATATTATGAAAAAAGATCCTCGTCGGTGATAACCTGCGAAGAAGATTATATTAATCGATTCAAGGCAAATTATGATTTAGACAGATAAATATTATATAATGGAAATGAAATCAACGATTCCTGCAATGAAAATCACGCACGAGTATAGATCTCATCCAACTATCGAGGGTTACGAGGCTTCATCGGATGGTATTGTCAGAAATATCAAAACGAAGAAAAATGTTGGTAATGTTAGTAATACTGGTTATTTGATATGTAACTTCAGTAATAATGGGAGAAGAGGTATAAATTATCTTTCTCACAGATTTATATTCGAGTGTTTCCATGGACTCATCAAGAATAATTTGGTCATTGACCATATCGACGGAAACAAACTCAATAATAAACTATCCAATCTACGCGCGGTAACTCCGAGTGAAAATTGTATATATGGTAATACTGGCAAACATCCGAAATATGCCAGGGCGGTCAAATCGATAAATCAGGAAACGGGCGAGGAGATGATATTCGAATCGATGAGCGCCGCTGCAAAATATTATAATATTCGTTCAGCATCGGTGCGACGAGTGGCAGAGGGAATTCAACATGCGTCATTTTCATATGATATTGGCACTTGGATCAAATTTTATTATATACCAATAATATTCGATTCGGAAAGCGACGAAGAATAATTAAATATTACAGAATTATATAACATGGAAGAAGAAAATATAAATAACATCATCGAAGCCATCGATGATCTAAGAAAGAAAAATATAAATCTCCCCTCGGAATTGGACACAAATAAAATCCGATCCGAATTCGAGACGATTGTTCAGGGGAAACTTGAATACAAATACACGCTACCATCCGAATACAAATTAATAAAGAAAATTCAGATTGCGATGTATCAATCACTTGCAACAGTCAGCGATGATCAAATTGAGGATTTTGTTAAATTATCTACGCTGGTAGAAAAAGCTAGATTGATTTTATCAGAAGCATACGAATCAAAAAAAATTACAAGCTCGCGCATCAGACAACTGAAAAAATTTGTCGATGAGAGCAAGGCCAAGGAAATATCCTCCTGATTATTTCCGCAAACAACAAAAAAAAAAACAAAAATTAAAAAAATATATTAATTTTGAAAATTTCCCTGGATTTTATTTATTTTTTTGGCCCGTTTTTCCCTGGCAGATGGATTTACGATCTTACCAGCAGATTGATACTTATCGTTTCCCCGCGTATATCAAGCAAATTTCCTTTCTGATCCGTCAGTTTGAAATTTATCCTTGACAACAATCGATTATGACATCGCAGATAAAACGGATTCACCGGCTCCTTTATTATCAAATAACCAGGAGAAGCGCTAGGTGAAAACGAATACAATATAAATCCCTGCTGTGCTTGATTTGACTCTGACGAATCAACATTGTAGCTGCCCTCGACAACATCCGCGTGAAGATAAATCGCGATAACTTCCGTTATATTAACGATACCTGGCGAGATATGCCGCCCGCCCTTGGTCGGATCATTATCGTGTCTGAGAAACAGCGCCAATTGTTTTTTCTCTTCCCATGCGGCGTGTAATTTCGGAAATAACTCATCGATGGTATCAGTGACTGATTTTCTTAGTTTATCAACATCATAACCGGGAAATTTGAAATTTGGTAATGTCTCCGTGGTTAATTTATGTAATGTCACAAATTTTTTCTTATTACCTGAGTTTTTGATCAATGTGTGGCCGTAGAAATTAAACCCAGCTGATATATCGTCGATGATAGCCCTAATGAACATACCGTGATAATATTCAAGATCATTCGCGAGTCCATTTAAATATTTCACATATTTGGAAATTAATTCACATGAAATTGATTTATCTGAGATACATTCGTTGAATAATGTTCTCACGTGAGATAGATACATTTTATGTTCCGCGTTAAATTCGTCGATAGTTTTTTTTATATAATCGCCGTATATTATGGTCGGGTGCTTATTTGCACCGATATAGACGATTTGTGTATCCGAGGGTGTGGAGGGGACGGACATAAATGTTATCGATTCCTCATTAACGGAAGTAAAGACGATTATTATTTTGCCGGATTTATGTTGATTAATGAAATCAATAGCTGCACTGACTCGATCCAAGTGATATGAGAGAACTTCATACGATACCTCGTCCGTGGTAAAGTCGGATTTTTTTGGTTCGGGTTGCCTTGATGAATCCTTCGAGGTAAATCCTGGAGTTGTATCGGGGGATGTTTCCAGGAGTGGAATTTCAGGCCAACCTAATATGGTCCTAATCGATGATTGGTAAATATCTACCATATACGGCGATTTCACTTCTATCATCGATGATAGCGTTGGTTCGTGCGCAGATATCTTTATTCCCGGAGTAGCATCGCCGGTTATATTTGATATTCTGGTGGTAAATTCCTTATCCAGCTGATCAATTTCGTAACTGCCTGTTGGTATGCCAACGACGATCCAATCAGGTGTTCCATCGGATTTGTTTTTGTTGGCAAAAACAAGCGAATTATTTGACAATAATTTACCGAATGACGTCGATCTAACATTAGGCCAACTGTTGTAGACACGCAATTGTGTTAACGCAATTTCTTTGACGCTGATTGGTGTTGGAAAATTAATGCTAAATTCAGGTTTGGTTGAGCTTAATGATATTAGTGTTGTTGTCGGCGGTGTCGTGTTTGTCACGATCTGAGCTAGTTCGGACATTATTAATATTCATTTGTTCAATCTCCGAGTAAATACTTATCATTGCCGAAAATTCTAGATCGGAGATAACGCCATCATTGAGACTCTCCGAAAGCAGCGATGATAATCTCGAATACGCGTCGTTGACCTTGGGTAGTTTATTCTTGTACAATGATAACTTTTCACTCGTGCACGAGGATATCTTTTTCGCTACGATATTGAGAACACCTGCGATTGTCGTTGTTGACGAGATTATTATCGTTGCAACGATCGGCGCGATTGTTGTTACCGCGGATAAAATTATTCCAGCACCGGCAACTACCGCAGATACCGCGTACACAGCAACATCGATGATAACTAATCTACGCTGGTATTTTTTTATTTTTATCTGATACTCGTCTAGGAGTTTTTTTAGCGAATCCTGCCATGACCTCGCCTGATTGTAACGGTAGTCAGATGCGGTCATTTATTAATCTACGATAACAATTACGGATAATATGGCGTATGTTCGTATAAAAATTCGAAAATTACAGAATAATACACTGATCTCATGGTGGTTCTGTCTGGCGGTTCTAGCGTGAATGTTGTTTTACTATATTCACTTAACGAAATAATAATAAAAAATCCAGGGCAGAGTTCATAAATTTTATTATTCTGATCCGGTTGTACCTTAAATTTTATATCGGAGATAATATGTACTCGATATGTGCCAGCAATTGGCGCGGTAAAACTAAATGTGTTATTCTCGGGTGTCCAGATAAAATCATTTATGGTTAACACAAATGTTAGATTGTATCGCAAAATTCTGTCTATCAATTTATTTGTCACATATAATTTCTCCAATCTTGGGATATCCAACGATGATATTTTTGTGTTAATATCGTTAATTTTTTTAGTCGCATTGATAAGATCCCCGCTCAATTTTGATACTTCACCGAGGTAAATGAATCCGTCGACCTTATCATTTACTAATGCGCGTACCACTTTAATTTCATCGGTAATTTTAGTAATATCCTCGTCGATTTTTCTTGTTTTCTCACTGAGGTCGTTATGTGATGTTCTATCGGCTTTTTGAAATATTAATGCGCGTGCCGATTCAATATCTTTGTTGATTTGGGCGATATCTTCGTTTATTTTCTTTGTTTCCTCGATGAGGTCGTCGATTGATGTTTTATCGATTTTCTGACCCATCGCGGTATTTATTTTGGTAATATCTTCGTTTATTTTCTTTGTTTTCTCGGTAAGATCGTTATGTGATGTTCTATCGGCTTTTTGAAATATTAATGCACGTGCCGATTCAATATCTTTGTTGATTTGGGCGATATCTTCGTTTATTTTCTTTGTTTCCTCGATGAGATCGCTGTGTGTAGTTGAGGAGGTTTCGATGAATTTTTTTATATCCTCGTCGAGTTTTTTATTGAGATTTTTTGATGTATCGTCTAGTTTTTTAAGATCGTTAGTTAGCTTGGTAAATCTTTTTATCATTCTGTCCTGAAGATCGTCGTGTAATGCTTTATCGGCCTTTAGAAGCATCGCCGCTGATAGCTCTTTGTCGGATTTTTCTACATCCGCGATATTAGCCTTTAGTGGCAATACCGCGATAATATCGGCGATATCAGCAATAGATTTTAATACCATCTCCGATTGGCGAGTAAACTGACTGATATGATCGCGGTATTCGTCTCGCTTGATTATATCAGTTATTTTGACGTTGCTGGTTTGTAATCTTCCTTCGGTATTTTGAAAAACAGCAACTTCGCCAGGATCCACCTCTGACAGCGATAGAAGATTGTTAATATCGCTCTTGGTTGCGAACTTTGATAGATCGACGTCAGTCACTTCTGCCTTTTCCTTCCTGTAGATAAATCTACCGTAAATATCAACCATGATATTTATCTACGGCGTATTCAAATACAATTTTGTGATACGGACCGGATGATTTTGAAATTGCATCGAGGACGTTAATTGATTCAGGGCCGCATATTGGTGGATCAGCTAATGTTTGTGTTGGAAGAGTCGAATACCAAATCGGAAGATTTAGTTTTGACACATAGTTGATAAATTCATTTGGCGGTGCTAATCCATAAAAGTCAAAGTAAACGACTTCGCGAGGATTAATCGCGTAGGCAACCCAGTGTGTTCCAGGGCCGGTATTTTTATCGAGATTTATTATTCCCGTCTCGGTAGAGTTTGGTTTGTCTGGTAGTTGATCTCGCATAAATACACCTCTGAAAAATTTTTTTTTTTTTTTCTTTGCTTCGTTGATTAGATCTAAATTTGAATAGGCCGTGCTAATCTTAGGCCGGATCCGTATGGGGGGCGTCTTAGATAAAGGCCGGATCCTTTTTGTTGTTTTTGCAACAGGAGAGAGAGGGCGGGAAGTAACCCTCCCTTTTTTTTACCGTATCGTCCTCCCACCACTTTTTCTCCTAATTTGGAACCTATGCCCGAGAGCGCGCCTAATCCTAATGTCTTTCCAATAATCGGAAGGGCCATTTTTATCAGAGGGAGAAAAGGAAGAAATCCGCCTGTTTTGACCATGTCTCTGATGGCGCCTATGGAGAGACTCACATGAACACCGGAATTCGCTGATTTGGCCTTGGTAAATCGTTCACGTTGACCTCTAGTTAGCGACAGTTTGTTAGGTCCACCGTGAATCTGATCGTTTTTCAGTGTTAATTTCATACCGCATCGCTTTGATATCGCTGATTGGAGCTTTTTCATCTGACCCGGGGTCAGAGTTACACTGACGTGTTCGTATGGCATATTAATAATCGCTTAGTCTAAATTTGGAATTTGTCACATGTTCTCGACAGGAGCATCGATGACTCGCATTCTGCCGCTGATGCCTTCCAAGATCATTGTTCTATCGCTGAGGATTACCGCGATGGCTCTATATAAATTATTTCCTGTGCGAATTCTAGCTTTGAAATGAATATCAACAACGGATTGCTTTATCAGGTCGAGATGCTCCAGGGAAAAGTAATAGATAGGATAAAATTTATTAAAATCTAGCTGTGATATTTGCAATCCGGTATCGATATTTTGATCGCGACCCATAAAACTTAGCAATCGATAATACGCGCGAGCTGTCGAATAATTTTCAAAATTAATTGATATTTCCTCTGATGGTTCTTGTTGGCCATTTACTCTCAGTGACACGTTTGTTGCGTTGATACTATCGAATATCATATGGCTGTATAATTGATGATATCTTCGCGTGTGCAAAAAAGCGATAAAGATATGCCTAGGTGCAGAGGTACCTTGCTGCGATGCAATACGCCAAGTAAAATCACCATCAATATCGGTAGTTATGGAATCTGTTGTTGTTGTTAGCCATGACATGATAGATTTACCGCCTTGGTTCATAAATGACAATAATTTTTCTTCTTCGATTATTGATGGAGTTATCGCTGGCATCCACAAGGTAAATTTGAGTAATTTTACCTGGCCGGCATTTCCCGCATCGAGAGCATTTATCACGTTAGTAGCGTAATCGATATTACCTTCTCGCCAGATAGCATCATCGCTATTTCCTTTTCTAATAAGTGTTATGGTATGTTTCGCTCCGTAAATAATTTTTCTGAAATGCCTGCAAAATCCGAATATATGGGATAACGGAATAGCACAAGAGAATCTTCTGTGAAGTCCTTGCAGCATAGATTTTCGCGTGGCAAATCCGAGATTATAATCATTATTAACGCCAACAGGAAGATCTTGGATAACATTTGAAGGGGCTGGATTAACGGCGCGATCGTTGGGTTGTCTGATGTCAAGCGGCCTACTATCGGGACGATCAGAATTATCTTTGGCAAACATCATACTAGGACCAGCTGATCTAGTAAAATCATCCGAGTATCTAGCTAGGCCTATAATCGTCGTTGCTAAGTCAACATCATTAGTAATTGACTCAATTTCTCTTCCATCAATCATGTAAGTGGCGCTCTTGAATAACGCCATAATACCGTTGTTAACAAATCCGACTCTAAAATCTGCTCCATAGAGGGTATTATCTGTTTTAATAATTTCCCCGGTAACTTCGATATATGCCTCAGATGGAAGAAAATATCTTGTTGTATCGTGAACTTGAATTTCCAAGCGATTAGATGTATTTGGTTCAACTGCATCGTACGAGAAATACTGGAAATCTCGCACGGATGTATCCCTACCTACAGGCTCGTCCATGTCGAACACTTCATTTGACACTTGTGCGAACATTTATTATTAAGAATATCATCTAAAACGAAGACCACTGCCTGAAATAAAACTTGTATTAGCAACTTCATTTGCGAGATTTGTCTTAGCAACTTCCTGCGCTATATTTGTCTTAGCAACTTCCTTTGCTAGATCGTTTATTTTTTTATTTGCCGCGTCGTTTATGACTTTGCTGACTTCGGGTGGCATTTCTCTGGTGATAGGTAATTTGACGGGTTGTTTTTTTCGCACTAAATTTAATATTTTACTTTTGACAACATTGAAGCCTTTACTGGCCAAATTACCGATACCAGAGATAGCAGTCTCGCCGATCTTTCCTATTGCTTTTGACGCGAATTGTTTGATTGTGGGTCCGATTTTAGGTATTACTCGCGTAACGAGACTTCCAATGATATCGCCGAATCCATTGCCGTGTATATATTTGTACACGGGCAATCTAGAGTTTACTATGCGGACCTGTTTGGGTCTGCGCTGATGTTTGTGAACAATCATGTTATTTCAATTGTGTTGTTTTAATCGATGAGCTCATCGACAAGTTCCTTGTAAATGTGAGAATTAATGATGCCACCGCGGAATAACCGCTGACAAATATCTGAGGCTTCGTTAATTACTTCGCGAGAGTTATTTCCGGCTCGTTTTCCTCCGATTAATACCTCGAGGCGAGATACATCGTTGACAACACTGTCAGGGCAAATGGTATATCCGCTTCCTGTTTTTGGTTCTGAAAATGACGATGGCGATAACGATTCCTCGAATACTTCTCCTGACGATGTCCCTGATGACGACGTTAGTGGTGAATAAATTTGTGGAGGTGAAGGGGAACCCCTCCATACCTTACCCTCTGGATGAATACCCCATCTTAATTTGGGGGAAAGTACGGGACCCTTCCAGTTTGTCAGTTCGGGGTCGAAGGGGGGTAATGGTTCGGGGGGGGGGGATGTAGGGCCTGACTGATGTATAAACATCTCTAGTAGATGATGGACTTTTTGTCGCTGTCGCTATTTCTCTAGTAGATGGTGGACTTTTTTCCCCTAACATCCCTGTTTTTTTGTATTGATCAACCTTCAATAAAAATTTTGCAAAATTTTCATCATTGTAAACTACCGGTTTTCCTGAACTACCAAAATAAATTATCGCCTGCCAATCAATTTCTCCGACTTTATCAGCAATATCTTTTTTCAAAAGTAAATTTTTAAATTCCTGAGAATCATCCGCAGCAATTAAAATTTTTTTATCATAGTTATCGATTAAATTCATATGTTCCTTGTTCAAATAAATATCTGCGGGTAATTTAGGATTAATTATTAATGATCCGTTGTACACAGATGGTTTATATTCGCTTGGTTGAGTTACTGATTCCTGATCACTCTGATCTTTTTTCTTTTTTGATTTTCTCTCCTTTTTCTGAGGTGGAGTTCTTTCTTTTGGTCTAGCTCCTAATTCCTGTGGTTGAATATCTTCTTCCTGTAGTTGAATATCTTCCTGTGGTATTACCCTTCTCTTCCGTGTTTTAGCTTTTTCTTCCTTCTCCTGTTGTTTTCTTTCTTTCGCTTGCTGCCTTTCTTCCTTCTCCAGTTGTTTTCTTTCTTCTGCTACTTGCTTATTATATCATTGTGTGTCTCTTGCTGCTTCTAAAAATCTCCTGTAACGCGGATCCGTTACCATACTCACATGTGTTTTTCCCGAGTAAACTTTATATATCATGTTGTACCAATTATCACGAGTTCCGTATCTTTTTTTTCCTATTGCAGTCAAATATTCATTTCGATCTCTAAAATAATTTTCTGCAAAATCGCCAATTTGATCTATGGTATACAGTGCCGAGAGCGGTCGTGATATCATATCCCATCCCTCATCGGTGAAATTTTCTCTTAAATTCTCGATATTAAACTTCCCTTTTATCATTACAGGTTTTCCTCTTACAGGTTTTCCCTTACTTGCTCCAGAATCAATTGCAAGTTGTTGCCCCTGTTGTGCTGCTGCTATTGCTAATCGATCGGGTAATGTTCGTGATTGTTCCTCAATACCTTTCAACATAGGAAAAATTCCCTTTTTCCTGGTATCCGGATCTTTTTCGTCACCAAATACAACTTGCTCGATTGTTCCGGTAACTGGCTTCAACCATTTCGATGATTCCTCGGCAATTCCATGTTGTGCATCTTCGTAACCACGAACATTTCTCTTGAATAATTGTTTTGTCGGGATAAGCTTCTTTAATGCCGCTAATTGCTCTCGCGCTAATCTGGCAGAATGAGGCTCTCCAACTGTACTAGCTTTCGGACTCATATTATTTTCAACTATATTGTTTTAATGCGAGGTAAAATTAGGATCAGCAGCCAAACTTTGCAAACTTCGTCGACGGAATAAATTCCCCCCCCCCCCTTTTTTTCCTTGTCTAGAATCATTGAATTTGCACACAAAAAATTGCAATCGGGAGTGAATTTACGCAAATTATTTTTCGTAGGAAGGCTTATTTTTGAAATCTGAGGCTTCTACGGAGAAAGTTCTCGTAGGAAGCTTTATTTTGGTCTGGGGATCTGGTCTGTAGAACTTCCCTGCTGCTAATGATGCTATAAATAGCTATAATCAAGGAAATGCTCAACGACAAAATGGATGTGATTAAAAGTAACGCTAAAATGACGAAATTGTCCCAGAATTTAAAGGAAAATAAACATATCCCTGAAAATTAAGTTACAATGGTTTAGACTAAAATGGATAAAATTAGTAACTACTTACAATATCAACTTGTGTGACCATCGTGGATAAACACCCATGTATCTATTCATAGCTATAATCAGCTAAACTTCCTATGAAATCCCACTATCTATTTATACTACAACTTGTGGGTTATTCCTTTGGAAAATCCCAATATCTTTTTATAGCCTCAGCTTGAATGACGTTCCTGTTTATGAACTCTAGTACATATGTAAAGCTACAACCTATGGAAATCCAAAAGTCCATATTTATAGTCTCGACATTTCCAGCGTCAGTGACGTCACTGTACTGAACACTAGGGGATAAATGTCAACAGTGTTGCAAGTGGCTGACCTGAATACACGCTACTGCAAGTAGGTAGGTAGAGTGTATCTGATAGGTATAAAGTGAGTTTTTATAGGGACAAACAGAGACCAATACACACACACACACAACGTACGCGCGCAGACATACAAACATATATAGACACACACACACACACACAGAGGGAAGAGGAAAAACAAACCCCAAATATACTATCAATACAGAAGGGAGATAATACAAACCCCAAATAAACTATCCACACAAAAGAACGCGAACGCATACAAACCCCAAATATACTACCAACATAGAAGGGAGATAATACAAACCCCAAATAAACTATCCACACAAACGTACGTGAACGCACACAAACCCCAAATATACTATCAACACAGAAGGGAGATAATACAAACCCCAAATTAACTATGAACACAAACGTACGCGAACGCATACAAACCCCAAATATGCTGTCAACACAGAAGGGAGATAATACAAACCCCAAATAAACTATCCACACAAAAGTACGCGAACGCATACAAACCCCAAATATACTATTCCCACAACGTCGCTAACGCATACAAACCCCAAATATGCTATCCACACTCGGGAGGAAGAAGAAAAAAACAACCAAATATACGATCTACACAACGTACTCGAACACACACACACACACACACACACACACACACACACAGAGGGAAGAGAAAAAAAAACAAACCCCAAATATACTATCAACACAGAAGGGAGATAATACAAACCCCAAATAAACTATCCACACAAACGTACGCGAACGCATACAAACCCCAAATATGCTATCCACACTAGGGAGGAAGAAGAAAAAAACAACCAAATATACGATCTACACAACGTACGCGAACACAAACACACACACACACACACACACACAAACACAGAGGGAACAGGAAAAAACAAACCCCAAATATACTATCAATACAGAAGGGAGATAATACAAACCGCAAATAAACTATCCACACAAACGTACGCGAACGCATACAAACCCCAAATATGCTATCCACACTAGGGAGGAAGAAGAAAAAAACAACCAAATATACGATCTACACAACGTACGCGAACACACACACACACACACACACACAGAGGGAAGAGGAAAAAACAAACCCCAAATATACTATCAATACAGAAGGGAGATAATACAAACCGCAAATAAACTATCCACACAAACGTATGCGAACGCATACAAACCCCAAATATGCTATCCACACTCGGGAGGAAGAAGAAAAAAAAACCAAATATACGATCTGCACAACGTACGCCAACACACACACACACACACACACACACACACACAGAGGGAAGAGGAAAAAACAAACCCCAAATATACTATCAATATAGAAGGGAGATAATACAAACCCCAAATAAACTATCCACACAAACGTACGTGAACGCACACAAACCACAAATATACTATCAAAACAGAAGGGAGATAAAACAAACCCCAAATTAACTATGAACACAAACGTACGCGAACGCATACAAACCCCAAATATACTATCAACACAGAAGGGAGATAATACAAACCCCAAATAAACTATCCACACAAACGTACGCGAACGCATACAAACCCCAAATATACTATTCTCACAACGCGAACACACACACACACACACAGAGGGAACAGGAAAAAACAAACCCCAAATATACTATCAACACAGAAGGGAGATAATACAAACCCCAAATAAACTATCCACACAAACGTACGGGAACGTATACAAACCCCAAATATACAATCAACACAGAAGGGAGATAATACAAACCACAAATAAACTATCCACACAAACGTACGCGAACTCATACAAACGCCAAATAAACTATCCACACAAACGTACGCGAACGCATACAAACCCCAAAAATGTTATCCACATTCGGGAGGAAGAGGAAAAAAAACAACCAAATATACGATCTACACAACGCACGCGAAAACACACACACACACAAACACACACACACACACAGACACAAACACACACAGAGGGAAGAGGAAAAAACAAACCCCAAATATACTATCAATACAGAAGGGAGATGATACAAACCCTGAATAAACTATCCACACAAACGTACGTGAACGCATACAAACCCCAAATATACTATCAACACAGAAGGGAGATAATACAAACCCCAAATTAACTATGAACACAACCGTACAAAAACGCATACAAACCCAAATATACTATCAACACAGAAGGGAGATAATACAAACCCCAAATAAACTATCTAAACAAACGTACGCAAACGCATACAAACCCCAAATATACTATTCTCACAACGTCGCTAACGCATACAAACCCCAAATATGCTATCCTCACTCGGGAGGAAGAAGAAAAAAACAACCAAATATACGATCCACACAACGTACGCGAACACACACACACACACACACACACACACACACACACACACACAGGTAACAGGAAAAAACAAACCCCAAATACACTATCAACACAGAAGGGAGATAACACAAACCCCAAATAAACTATCCACACAAACGTACGCGAACGCATACAAACCCCAAATAAACTATCCACACAAACGTACGTGAACGCATACAAACCCCAAATGTGCTATCCACACTCGGGAGGAAGAAGAAAAAAACAACCAAATATAAGATCTACACAACGTACGCGAAAACACACACACACACACACACACACACACACACACAGAGGGAAGAGGAAAAAACAAACCCAAAAATATACTATCTATACAGAAGGGAGATAATACAAACCCCAAATAAACTATCCACACAAACGTACGCGAACTTATACAAACCCGAAATAAACTATCGACACAAACGTACGCGAACGCATACAAACCCCAAATATGTTATGCACACTCGGGAGGAAGAAGAAAAAAACAACCAAATATACGATCTACACAACGTACGCGAACACACACACACACACACACACACACACACACACACACACACACACACACACACACACACACACACACACACACACACACACACACAGAGGGAAGAGGAGAAAAAAAAAACCAAATATACTGTCAATACAGAAGGGAGAAAAGACAAACCCCAAATAAACTATCCACACAGACGTACGTGAACGCAAAACAGGCCCCAAATATACTATCAACACAGAAGGGAGATAATACAAACCCCAAATTAACTATGAACACAAACGTACGCGAACGCATACAAACCCCAAATATGCTATCAACACAGAAGGGAGATAATACATACCCCAAATAAACTATCCACACAAACGATCGCGAACTTATACAAACCCCAAATAAGCTATCCACACAAACGTACGCGAAAGCATACAAACCCCAAATATGCTATCCACACTCGGGAGGAAGAAGAAAAAAACAACCAAATATACGATCTACACAACGTACGCGAACACACACACACACACACACACAGAATGAAGAGGAAAAAACAAGCCCAAAAATATACTATCTATACAGAAGGGAGATAATAAAAACCCCAAATAAACTATCCACACAAACGTACGCGACCACATACAAACCACAAATATGTTATCCACACTCGGGAGGAAGAAGAAAAAAACAACCAAATATACGATCTACACAACGTACGCGAACACACACACACACACACACACACACAGAGGGAAGAGGAAAAAACAAACACCAAATATACTATCAATACAGAAGGGAGATAATACAAACCCCAAATAAACTATCCACACAAACGTACGTGAACGCATACAAACACCAAATATACTACCAACATAGAAGGGAGATAATACAAAGCCCAAATTAACTATGAACACAAACGTACGCGAACGCATACAAACCCCAAATATACTATGAACACAGAAAGGAGATAATACAAACCCGAAATAATCTCTCCACAAAAACGTACGCGAACGCATACAAACCCCAAATAAACTATCACACAAACGTACGCGAAAGCATACAAACCCCAAATATGCTATCCACACTCGGGAGGAAGAAGAAAAAAACAACCAAATATACGATCTACACAACGTACGCGAACACACACACACACACACACAGACACACACACACAGAGGGAAGAGAAAAAAAACCCCCAAATATACTATCAACACAGAAGGGAGATAATACAAACCCCAAATAAACTATCCAAACAAACGTTCGCGAACGCATACAAACCCAAAATATGCTATCCACACTCGGGAGGAAGAAGAATAAAACAACCAAATATACGATCTACACAACGTACGCGAACAGATACACACACACACACACACAGAGTGAAGAGGAAAAAACAAACCCCAAGTATACTATCAATACAGAAGGGAGATAATACAAACCCCAAAAAAACTATCCACACAAACGTACGTGAACGCATACAAACCCCAAATATACTATCAACACAGAAGGGAGATAATACAAACCCCAAAATAACTATGAACACAAACGTACGCGAACGCATACAAACCCCAAATATACTATCAACACAGAAGGGAGATAATACAACCCCCAAATAAACTATCCACACAAACGTGCGCGAACGCATACAAACCCCAAATAAACAATCCACGCAAACGTACGCGAACGCATACAAACCCCAAATATGCTATCCACACTCGGGAGGAAGAAGAAAAAAACAACCAAATATACGATCTACACAACGTACGCGAACAGACACACACACACACACAGAGGGAAGAGGAAAAAACAAGCCCCAAATATACGATCAATACAGAAGGGAGATAATACAAACCCCAAATAAACTATCCCCACAAACGTACGCGAACGCATACAAACCCCAAATATGCTATCCACACTCGGGAGGAAGAAGAAAAAAACAACCAAATATACGATATACACAACGTACGCGAACACACACACACACACAGACACACACACACACACACACAGAGGGAAGAGGAAAAAACAAACCCCAAATATACTATCAATACAGAAGGGAGATAATACAAGCCCCAAATAAACTATCCACACAAACGTTCGTGAACGCATACAAACCCCAAAGATACTATCAACACAGAAGGGGGATAATACAAACCCCAAATTAACTATGAACACAAACGTACGCGAACGCATACAACCCCAAATACACTATCAACACAGAAGGGAGATAATGCAATCCCCAAATAAACTATCCACACAAACGTACGCGAACGCATACAAACCCCAAATATACTATTCTCACAACGTCGCTAACGCATACAAAACCCAAATATGCTATCCACACCCGGGAGGAAGAAGAAAAAACAACAAAACATACGATCTGCACAACGTACGAGAACACACACACACACACACATACACACACACACACACACAGATTGAACAGGAAAAAGAAACCCCAAATATACTATCAACACAGAAGGGAGATAATACAAACCCCAAATAAACTATCCACACAAACGTACGCGAACGCATGCAAACCCCAAATATGCTATCAACACAGAAGGGAGATAATACAAACCCCAAATAAACTATCCACACAAACGTACTCGAACTCATACAAACCCCAAATAAACTATCCACACAAACGTACGCGAACGCATACCAACCCCAAATATACTATCAACACTGAGTGAAGAAGAAAAAGTTTTTTGAAAGCACCTAAGCCCTCACCTGCAATGACCAACTCTGCCAAACACATACACCCCACCCCCCACTCCCAACACTACAAAACCCATTTAACCCGTTATTTTATGGCATCAGTGTGTGATTTAGGAAACATCAAGACACAAAATGATGGATAAATAGACTGACTATTGTTTACCGACTTGCATGCCTAAAGAGCGTGCGTGAAGGAAAACATCCTTCCATTTCAATTCTAACTAAAACATGATCCAGAGGGATAGAGAGAGGTGAAAGAGCACAATTTCATAAAGTGTAAGTAAAAACAAAACACGCCATCCTTATTATACAATGTCAAGACCAAGAGACACTTACGTTTTCTTTCTGGTCTATTCTCTTTTAGAAGGTAGTATGAAATTTCACATCAGGGCCAACGCATCGGCTCACATTGTCAATTTTTCCATTTCCATGTCTTTACTGGCACAAGTTCTTCATCATCTTCAATTTCTTCTTCTTCTGAATCCCTCTTCTCTGTTTCGTCTTGTTTTTGTTTCTTCTCTTTTCTCGTAGGGCACTCTGAATTCCAGTGTCCTTTCTCCTGACAACGATATTAGGTATCTTGACTTTTGTCTCTCTTTCTTAGACGAAGCAGGTATTCTGGAGACAAATACCCATTTACCTTTGCAGATATAGCAAACTTCATTAGCACTAACACACTTTCGTATGACTCTCATCAAATCAACGACCAAAAGAGTAAGTTTTGTTGCCACTTTCGCATGTGAATTATGCTTTCGTATGACTTTTAGCAAATATTTGACCAGCAGGTCGATCTGTGCTGACTCTTCCATCTTCTTGATCGTTTGAGAGCATTGATTAAAGCTCAGTTATGTCGTCTTCGAAATCGCTGACACGGATTTGAACTAACACTTCAGGTTTTGTGTGAGGCGATACGGTACATCATTGCTTTTTACTTCCTCAATGAAATCGTTTCATCTTATTGCAAAATTACATTTGACAAGGTTTCATACGCAGCAGGTCCCTGTGTATAAGGAGAGTGTCTTAGCGTCAGAGTATTCATTCCGCTCTCAAACGATCAAGAAGATGGAAGAGTCAGCACAGATCGACCTGCTGGTCAAATATTTGCTAAAAGTCATACGAAAGCATAATTCACATGCGAAAGTGGCAACAAAACTTACTCTTTTGGTCGTTGATTTGATGAGAGTCATACGAAAGTGCGTTAGTGCTAATGAAGTTTGCTATATCTGCAAAGGTAAATGGGTATTTGTCTCCAGAATACCTGCTTCGTCTAAGAAAGAGAGACAAAAGACAAGATACCTAATATCGTTGTCAGGAGAAAGGACACTGGAATTCAGAGTGCCCTACGAGAAAAGAGAAGAAACAAAAACAAGACGAAACAGAGAAGAGGGATTCAGAAGAAGAAGAAATTGAAGATGATGAAGAACTTGTGCCAGTAAAAACATGGAAATGGAAAAATTGACAATGTGAGCCGATGCGTTGGCCCTGATGTGAAATTTCATACTACCTTCTAAAAGAGAATAGACCAGAAAGAAAACGTAAGTGTCTCTTGGTCTTGACATTGTATAATAAGGATGGCGTGTTTTGTTTTTACTCACACTTTATGAAATTGTGCTCTTTCACCTCTCTCTATCCCTCTGGATCATGTTTTAGTTAGAATTGAAATGGAAGGATGTTTTCCTTCACGCACGCTCTTTAGGCATGCAAGTCGGTAAACAATAGTCAGTCTATTTATCCATCATTTTGTGTCTTGATGTTTCCTAAATCACACACTGATGCCATAAAATAACGGGTTAAATGGGTTTTGTAGTGTTGGGAGTGGGGGGTGGGGTGTAGGTGTTTGGCAGAGTTGGTCATTGCAGGTGAGGGCTTAGGTGCTTTCAAAAAACTTTTTCTTCTTCACTCAGTGTTGATAGTATATTTGGAGTTTGTATGCGTTCGCGTACGTTTGTGTGGATAGTTTATTTGGAGTTTGTATGCGTTCGTGTACGTTTGTGTGGATAGTTTATTTGGGGTTTGTATTATCTCCCTTCTGTGTTGATAGTATATTTGGGGTTTGTATGCGTTCGCGTACGTTTGTGTGGATAGTTTATTTGGGGTTTGTATTATCTCCCTTCTGTGTTGATAGTATATTTGGGGTTTGTTTTTTCCTCTTCCTCTGTGTGTGTGTGTGTGTGTGTGTGTGTGTGTGTGTGTGTGTGTTCGCGTACGTTGTGTAGATCGTATATTTGGTTGTTTTCCTCTTCTTCCTCCCGAGTGTGGCTAGCGTATTTGGGGTTTGTATACGTTAGCGACCTTGTGTGAATAGTATATTTGGGGTTTGTATGCGTTCGCGTACGTTTGTGTGGATAGTTTATTTGGGGTTTGTATTATCTCCCTTCTGTGTTAATAGTACATTTGGGGTTTGTATCCGTTCGCGTACGTTTGTATTGATAGTTTATTTGGGGTTTGTATTATCTCCCTTCTGTATTGATAGTATATTTGGGGTTTGTTTTTTCCTCTTCCCTCTGTGTGCGTGTGTGTGTGTGTCTGTGTTCGCGTACGTTGTGTAGGTGGTATATTTGGTTGCTTTTTTCTTCTTCCTCCCGAGTGGGGATAGCATATTTGGGGTTTGTATGCGTTCGCGTACGTTTGTGTGGATAGTTTATTTGGGGTTTGAATGCGTTCGCGTACGTTTGTGTGGATAGTTTATTTGGGGTTTGTATTATCTCCCTTCTGTGTTGATAGTATATTTGGGGTTTGTATGCCTTCGCGTACGTTTGTGTGGATAGTTTATTTGGGGTTTGTATTATCTCCCTTCTGTATTGATAGTATATTTGGGGCTTGTTTTTTCCTCTTCCCTCTGTGTGTGTGTGTGTCTGTGTTCGCGTACGTTGTGTAGGTCGTATATTTGGTTGCTTTTTTCTTCTTCCTCCCGAGTGTGGATAGCATATTTGGGGTTTGTATGCGTTCGCGTACGTTTGTGTGGATAGTTTATTTGGGGTTTGTATGCGTTCGCTTACGTTTGTGTGGATAGTTTATTTGGGGTTTGTATTATCTCCCTTCTGTGTTGATATTATATTTGGGGTTTGTATGCGTTCGCGTACGTTTGTGTGGATAGTTTATTTGGGGTTTGTATTATCTCCCTTCTGTGTTGATAGTATATTTGGGGTTTGTTTTTTCCTCTTCCCTCTGTGTGTGTGTGTGTGTGTGTGTGTGTGTGTGTTCGCGTACGTTGTGTAGATTGTATATTTGGTTGTTTTTTTTTTCTTCTTCCTCCCGAGTGTGGATAGCATATTTTTGGTTTGTATGCGTTCGCGTACGTTTGTGTGGATAGTTTATTAGGGTTTTGTATGCGTTTGCGTACGTTTGTGTGGATAGTTTATTTGGGGTTTGTATTATCTCCCTTCTGTGTTGATAGTATATTTGGAGTTTGTATGCGTTCGCGTACGTTTGTGTGGATAGTTTATTTGGGGTTTGTATTATCTCCCTTCTGTATTGATAGTATATTTGGGGCTTGTTTTTTCCTCTTGCCTCTGTGTGTGTGTGTGTCTGTGTTCGCGTACGTTGTGTAGGTCGTATATTTGGTTGCTTTTTTCTTCTTCCTCCCGAGTGTGGATAGCATATTTTTGGTTTGTATGCGTTCGCGTACGTTTGTGTGGATAGTTTATTAGGGTTTTGTATGCGTTTGCGTACGTTTGTGTGGATAGTTTATTTGGGGTTTGTATTATCTCCCTTCTGTGTTGATAGTATATTTGGAGTTTGTATACGTTCGCGTACGTTTGTGTGGATAGTTTATTTGGGGTTTGTATTATCTCCCTTCTGTGTTGATAGTATATTTGGGGTTTGTATGCGTTCGCGTACGTTTGTGTTGATAGTTTGTTTGAGGTTTGTATTATCTCCCTTCTGTATTGATAGTATATTTGGGGTTTGTTTTTTCCTCTTTCCTCTTTGTGTGTGTGTGTGTGTGTGCGTATGTCTGCGCGCGTACGTTGTGTGTGTGTGGGTTTGTGTGTATTGGTCTCTGTTTGTCCCTATAAAAACTCACTTTATCCCTATCAGATACACTCTACCTACCTACCTGCAGTAGCGTGTATTCAGGTCAGCCACTTGCAACACTGTTGACATTTATCCCCTAGTGTTCAGTACAGTGACGTCACTGACGCTGGAAATTTCGAGACTATAAATATGGACTTTTGGATTTCCATAGGTTGTAGCTATACATATGTACTAGAGTTCATAAACAGGAACGTCACTCTAGCTGAGGCTATAAAAAGATATTGGGATTTTCCAAAGGAATAAGTTGTAGTATAAATAGATAGTGGGATTTCATAGGAAGTTTTGCTGATTATAGCTATTAATAGATGCATGGGTGTTTATCCACGATCGTCACACAAGCTGACATTGTAAGTAGTTACTAATTTTATCCATTTTAGTCTAAACCATTGTAACTTAATTTTCGGGGATATGTTTATTTTCCTTTAAATTCTGGGACAATTTCGTCATTTTAGCGTTACTTTTAGTCACATCCATTTTGTCGTTGAGCATTTCCTTGATTATAGCTATTTATAGAATCATTACAATTATGCAAATTTTTGAACACCCCAGCAAGATTTCAGGTCTTGGTAATGCTTTATATATAAATCTCACGCTTGTGCTAGTGTATGTATGTTTCTGTCTCTGTTGTGTTTGACCCTCTACCATCATTGTCCCTAGACAATCCCACCATGTTCAATTCCCCTTGACGCTATACAGACCCACCATGTTCAATTTCTATATGTTAAATTCTCCTTGACGCTAGACAGTCCCACGATTTATTCCCCTGTTCAATTCCCCTTGTCCCTAGACAGACCCAAACTCTATTCCCCATGTTTAATTCCCCTTGTCGCTAGACAAGCCGAAACTCTATTCCCATGTTCAATTCCCCTTGTCCCTAGACAAGCCCAAACTCTATTCCCCATGTTCAATTCCCCTTTTCCCTAGACAAGCCCAAACTCTCTTCCCCATGTTAAATTTCCATTGTCCCTAGAGTGGCCCAGGGGTGTTTTTAATTGTAATTCCCATTGTCCCTAGGGTGACCCCATTCACTGCTACCGCCTAGGGCGCTGATTTCGGGGGCGCATTTTTAAAACATTATTGTTTATAAATTTTGAAATTGATATTTTCGGGGGGGGGGGAAGAGCCAGAATCTAACCTTGCCTAGGGCGCTAGATAGTCTGAGATAGTCTGGCGCCGGCCCTGGTTCTAGTCACAATAAAGTCCGAACACCGAATACAAATCGCTATGGGTTTTGGCATTGCACATTTATAATTGAAAGCAGTCTATATTTCGTATACGTTTCGGTAATTAGCCTGTTACGGTATTCTATACAATAATAGTAGAGGAGTAATGCTAGGTCATTATGGACAATGTGCCCTCCTCTCACGCATGATTTATCTGACTTTACATGAATATATCGAATGTCACTCAATGTGAATTAAGTTCATGCATTGGTTTTGCGTCAAAAGTATCTTGTTCCGACCATCGATACAAGGGTTTAATACAAACAGTAGGACATTGTCAAAACATGTGCACTACTGGTAACAATACTGGTAAATTTTATTCACTGACTACAACGTTAACTGTTATCCGTATGTGTTAGTATGGATGAATGTTATGTTGATATATATATATATATATATATATATATATATATATATATATATATATATGGTTTCAGGTCTATCATTGATAAGTTAGAAGTAGTACATTTAAGTCATTGTGAGATACAAATTCAATTTGCAGATGAAATTATTGATAACCCAAATTTGCACAACCATAAATTTACCGCGAGAGAAAACGAGTTTAATTTTTGGGCTAGTTGCAAAACAAAATCCGAATATTTATCCTGATTAATGTTGGTGTACTTTGGAGAAATCTTTGTCACTGTTCCATCCTCTGTGGAATATATGTATTCGGGAAAAAGGTTATTTGCAAAACTATGTCATCAGATAATGTTAAAAAAGGAACCTTGTATGCTTGTTCTTTCAAATAATATTAAAAACTCATCGACCATTGACAGAGGAACGTGCAAGTCTTTCCCGATGCCTTAGTGAATTGGGTAGCATTAAAAGTATACAAACAATTTATTTAATGAATGGATTCAGTTATACAACAACATTCTTAATTATAATCTTACAATGGATAAGAGTATCTACAGTATCGTTATGATGTACAGGAATAACAGTCAAAGCATATTTTGATAACAGTCAATGACCACTGACCGCAACCACTGATGTTAATTAGGCATACACCGCACAGCAAAAGTACGCACGCATGAACGATCGCTGAAACTACTTAAATTGGCTACCCTGTCATATCAACAAGCCGTAGGAATACCCTTCTCTAAAATATTATAAACTGTTAATTGAAGTTTTAATTTGTGTCTACCACCCTTTAATTCTTGTAAAGGGATATGACAATCCGATAGGAAGTAAAATATGTGCGCCCTTATTTGGTGATGGAATTAAATTACGGTGGTCAATTTAAGGAAGGAATTAAGAAATGAAGGATCGTGGCAACTGCGTCGATATCCCCCACCCCACCCCGTAAGTGTATATTGTGTATTCTTAATTAACTTCACACTCTGTCCGACATATAAGACTTAGATAATTATTAAATTACTAATTCCCAACGAGTGTAACTCAGTGAAGCCGAGCTGGCATTGCATTTAGCAGAGAATGAGATGTTTATTTATACGGTAATTGAACAATGAATGAATATGACGCATTACTCGTGTACATACAACGTTTTACAATTGACTGTACGAACTGATGCGCACCGAGTGAACATATGATACAAGGAAATGATATCGTCTCAATTTCAAACGTCCAAACGTATAAGGTATTTAGTATGAATTCCAGTACTGAATGTGCTGAAGTGCCAATGGTCTTTGACGATATGATTTACAAACAGTCGTAATATATCAGAAAGATATAATCTAGAATGCTTTTGAATGAATTCACAGTAATCCCAAAATAATGCTTTTAGTCGAAAAATCAATGAGCACTTTGTAATCCCAATGAAAAATTGAAACAAAACAGTGAACGAGTCGAGACTGATATTAAAATGAGGAATGAAAATTCTTGTTTATCTCAAACATAAGAGGCTAGCCGAAATTCATTTTAATGAAAAGTTTATACGAGTGGTATATCAAAGATACAGCGTACATACTATACCTATATTTTATTTATATCACATACAAATACACATACATGCAACTCCAACGCAGTTAAGATTGACCACAAGCAACTGTGCATTGGCAGAATGAGTCAAAGCTGCACAACCCTGTCCAGTGTGTCCCCTACAGAAAAAGTAATTCTTGACCTTTTGAAACTTTTTAACCCTCTTAACCTTTCCCTAGCCTTGTTAAACTTTTCCTAACCTTGTTAACCTTTTCCTAACCTTGTTAACCTTTTCCTAACCTTGTTAACCTTTTGCGAATAATCACGATATCCTTTACAAATTGATAAGCCGCTCTTTTAGATTCTGAACTTCTATTTTCATTCATATTGATTCAATCAAATTAAGACACACTTATGCTTTAAACGAGAAGGATGGTTATAATGAAGAAGTAGAGCACTACTAACACAGCATGGTTATTCACTCGAATATTAAACAAGTTGGCTTTCCTATACCTGCTAGAATATTTAAAATAATTGGAAATATAAACGAAGCGAAATGAGCAATGTCAAAAGGAAATTCAAACATTACAATGTATTTATAGTTCATGTAAGCCATTGTTATGATTTACTTAACATTACTATCAACCACACAATTGTTTCTATCCTCCATTTCTAACTTTCCCCTTCCCATTGCTTTCAGTGACTGCATATATGTCATTGATAGGTCCAGAGACATCGTCACATGATATAGGCGAAAATCCGCCATGCTTGTTTTTAACAGATTTTCGCTGGCATCTTTGCACGAAAGTCCAGAGAGAGAGAGAGAGAGAGAGAGAGAGAGAGATGTGGTAGTGGGGTTGGGGAGATTGGCCATAAAGACATTCATTCATTACCCATACTTACGTTTATTTATTGATCAAATAGTCTGATGCCTTAAAAACCCATACAGTGAAAGAGAAAGGTAGATCTTCGGACATCTTACTATTAAATAATATTTACTATTTAGACCCATACTAATAGGTTTTATAAACCATGGAATTTTTTTTTAAAAATAGTTTACAATATGTGTATTCCTCTTCACAAATAAATGTTTCGTATAAGTCATTACAGGCTAATGCAACTTTGTATCATTAGTATTGTGAAAATTGTATTAAAATCCGTTACGAAGCCCCAGGTTCTTGCAGGTTACTTGGTGCAAGTTCAGTCAATTGTTTTTCTCTCTCTCCGCATACTTCCTTGTATTTATATCTCTTATGAATGAAGGGGTGGGTGGGGGCGGGCTAGCATACATGATTGACTTCGATGAAATCATGCACCATGCTTAATTTATTTAGCAGACGGGGATTATTAATATTTTATATTTTTGTCGTTATTGTATTAAATATCTAATGTTTAATCAATGAAACTCAATAATAGATTTCGACAATATATAAGCGATAGCCTACTGTTCAAATATAACCTAATGCTGAAAGAATATTTACATATCCGTATTAATGGGCCATGTGCGGATCCGAATTTGATATACCAATATTATTGGGGAATCAAATTGCTTTATACCAACATTATAAAGCCATGATATTTTAATGTATATGCTATGAACACACACACACACACACACACACACACACACACACACACACACACATATATAAGGTTATTTCATTTGTATGGGAAAAGAGAACGGTTTTTTTTCTGCACGACCTTGGGAGTGCTGTTTTTTCCGAAGAAAAAAGTTCATATTTTCCATTGCAGTAACAATTTATATACTCTTTTTGTTTTCCTATCTAACATATTACAAAAAAAAAAAGAAATTGAATTTTGGCTGTCCAAAGATTCATCAAAACTTAGTAACAATATTAATACGAACATAACACGGCCCAGCGATCTTTGATCTGTGTCGAGTGCCCATCATTAGTTTAAAAAATTATAATCGTTTTTGGTCTACTTAAAATTGAAAGTTTGTGTCATATTTTGATGAATGTGCATTGAAACGACTTTTCCAGTTGGTCTGGTATGGATGGATTATATTTTTCTGTCGATCAAACTCAACTTTGCTTTTGATGGACTGCACTGATTAGCCGGATCAATTCCGTTAGATGTATATGTGATCTGAGTAGTGAAGGACTGAAATCAACCGTTTTTCTGTTGTCATTGATTGTTTAAAATCATAATGTGGGAAAATATGAATTCTTTAATCGAAATTATCGTAAAAACGTTTTGGAATGTCACATTAATTTCGGTTTAGATGGAGCAAGAAAGACGTGATTTTTGGTGGAAATGAAGTCAAAATTACAAAACAATTTCGCTGTGTGTATCAAATTTTCGGAACAAATGACATGGTTCATGTGTTTCGGATTAGCAGAGATAATTAATTACATTCTGACGAAATTCAAGATGCAAATGTATGTATGTTTATTTCCATTCTTATTGCCAGCTAAAGAAGACATATGTTTGTGCCATGATACTTGCATGCTCTTTGCTGAAGGGACCCAAGTTATGTACATGACCTGTATGACTTCTATCGCTAGCCTAACATTGCATCAAAAAAGTTAAACGGAAAAAATTGTAAACCAGCTGTTGTGTGACAGTAAGTTTTGCCAGTGGAAAAAATACTTTTTCGTCGTCTTGGCTTATTGGTTCTGAGGCGCTTAGTTTTCTATCAAAACCTTCAGTTGCATTTATATTCTCTCTAATTTAGTGCTTTTGACTGACTTATACAGTGAAATTCACTGAAAGATATACATAAAACTTGGCCTCTGTATGGTTTTCTGTTCTATTTGTATAGACCCTTGAGAGCAATGGTCATAGTATGAACAATTTCTTTGTGCGAATAGTTACGAACATTTCTCCTAAATAATTGTTTAAATGATTAGACTAGTATTTTCAATACTGCATCCATCACGTTCGTTATGGACATTGCGAATATTACGTTCATTGCTTTGCTTGTTTGAGTTAAGTCGTTCACATCGTTGACTTTATCATCTCTACTTTCAAGTGAACGAAACAGCTTGAGAGTATATATATATACATACATATATATATATATATATATATATATATATATATATATATATATATATATATATATATATATATATATATATATATATATATATATGACCCTTAAACAGTCGCTGTCAGATCTTCACGTAGGACAATGGAGATCTGATTTTAATAAGACTGAACATTATTTAGACTTCTGTTCTACGTTAATGTAAACAATAACAGTGATGCAATAAACAAGGTAAAATCACGATGCTATTTTCATTGAGTTGTAGGAATGGGGCTAGAAGGAAATACGCCTTAGCACAATTGTTATCGTCGTTACGTTGATGGAGTTTAATATTCGAACATTACCAAAATGACCTCGCAATAATTTTTCGAGTCAACATGGAAGAGTGAATAATCAATATTTATATCCAAAAGCGTAGGACACACACAGATATTCGTAATTGTTATCTGGGTGGATTTATTTATTCAGATTATTATTCACTCTAATTACAAGTGTTCAGTAATATTCTTGGAGTGGAACATTACCTAGCAATTATAGTGAATTCAGACAAGAGCAATTTTGATTATATTATTTTGATATATCCAACGACTATTAGCACATCATCACAATCTAGGTAACTGGCGCGTTTGCACGTTACATGCATATCAAACATTTTAAGATTGGAACTTATTTGGAATACCACTGGAATTCAATTAGAACTTCATATATTTAGACTCGTTATAGAACTTTTAGGCCTATACGGTCACAATACTGTATGTTTGTTTTAAATTTTCAGTTTTGTGTTCTAGCAATATACATTATTTGCTGAATTATATTAAGCTTGTTGATTTTCACTCCTTTCTATTACTTAGTTTAAGAGTCATATCAGAAGAACGCGAATTTTGTTGGGACAGCGCCTATCTATATTTAAGTCGAGCGGCAGCACGCTTGGCGAGGAGAAAATAGTGAAAAGGTGCCCAACCTGCGGGCTCAACCACATCAAATACGTGATCTTATTGCTACGTATCTGCGGCCAGGCCTCCCGCCACGCATCAGACTTAAAGCCACAGCAAAGAACAGATCAAGGACGCCGGGCTTGCTGAATTGTCTGCTATTGTATCTACCTACAGCATCAGCGGCTCCAGTATAGCTTCAGCAACGCCTTCGACTACAACAGTAGACTCTGCACTCAGCAGCATATATACCAACCGTCATCAAGCTAGACTATAGGGAATGTTAAATTTTACCTGGGGAAAGAAGCATAGACATTGGCTAGCACGCGTTGAGACCTGGCGTCAATAATCTATGTCGTAGATATATAAAAAAATGTGAATTAAACTCCGCATACAGTAAGCCTACATGCATTAAATTATGACAGACCTACGCCAAAAAAGGAAATTTTCCCAGCCTGCTGATATATTGGACTCCACTGTTCTATTTCCAGATATGCATACCTCTACTCTCATAAATGTTCTATACCTGTCGCAAGACGAGGCGGGAGGAGAAAGAAAGAATGCCACTACTTTCAAGCACTTTCAACCGCACAAACTATACTTAGAGTGCACCACAAAGGCCAGCCTGAGAAAGCAATGAAAATATATGCCATCAAGGACGATCAATGTAATAGTTCATTGGCGAGGTCACATTTCTTTGATTTATTCGGCCCACATGTGGACCAGTGTTTCTCAATGCACACTGACGACGTGTGCAGGACTGATGTTAAATATAGGGAGAAAAATAAATGGTTACCAAATAGAGAATGCAGAAAGCAGTACAAAGCTATTGATTCCCACACTTGCAGAATGTAACCAGATGCCGGTGAATAAGAGCGAGATTCCTACACATGATGCGTCGCGTCATTGCCCTAGGCAAAGATCTGTATCCAGCCGCATTCAATCATTTGTTAAAGACGCACATGTTCTTAGTCTGCTAGGTATGTATATACTGAGAGTGCACAAGGTTCGCCAGCAGCACAACGGTCACCATTACGACCTGTGAACAACGACTTGATCGCGGATGGTGATAGTAGACGATTTGTGCACTGGGAAGAGCGTAAACCAGCCAAAATCATCTTCAGCACAGTAGTGCTAGCGAATGGACGCACGTCCTTTTTCAGGCCATATCCTAGCCACTTTTCGTGAAAAAGAGACGAGGCGACAGTGATCAGCTAAGATGTACTACCCAAACTTACAAAGAGATTTTCACACTCGGAAGGTTGGACGGTGGTCCTTGACATATGGTGCCCGAGAAAACAAGAAACGAAAACAAACCAACCGCTTCAGTCGTAGCTATCAAGGTCGGCGTCTTGCATTGTTGGACTGTGAATCTAATTGTTATAATTTTAGTCTTTGAACCCCACTCCCAATCTATATATCCACTGACCTATAGTTTTTAATTAATTAGTAACCCACCGCAGTGAAAGTGATTTACAGCATAGCCCCAATGATCTTCTTGACAGAGTCTGAGCTTCGTAGCTTTTGTTTTCCAATCTAATCAAAGAAAGAATTATTTATCCTCAGAAAAATTATAAAGATTTGTTATCTGATTCTATCAAATCGATTTATTAAAGTTTCTAAATAAAATGTAAACCCACCGTTTGTATTTCGTTTTAAAGGTATACAGTATGTATGCCTTCCGGTGCATGTTACGTTAGTTACTTTGCTCGTGACTCCATTAATAGAAATATAAAGTATTTTTCTCTACAATTTATACAGAAATAAACGCAACTGGGTCTGATCATATGGTTATGTTCTGACAAATGGAAATATTCCCTACATTTATCAACTGATGCAATTGCAATTATAATGATTGACTACAAGCAGCTGTTTATGGACGGAATAAATGAGCTCTGCACAGCCCTGTCCAATGTGCCTGCAAAAAATATAGTTCTTACCCTTTTACGAGTAATTTCATTCTCAGTTGCAAATTGATGCATTGCTTCTTTATTTTCTGAACTTCTATTTTCATTCATATGGATTAAATAAATGTAAGACACGCTTATGATTTAAACATGAAAGATGGTTTAATTGAAGAGAGTAGAGTTCTACAAATACAGCATGGTTAACTACTTGAACACTGAACATGCTGGATTTCACATACCGGCTAGTACACTGAAACGAGATGGAAAAACACACCAAGCGACACGATGAACCGAGAAGATTTAATTCAAGCATTTAACTGTATTTACAGTTCATCCAAGTCATTATTATGATTTCATTAACAATGTTACAAACCCTACAATCCTCTCTATCCTCCATTTCTAAATTTTCCTTTGCTTCGCGTGACTATGGTAGATGAAAGGAGCACAGGCTTGTCTTCAGACTGGATAATTCGTTCCGATACAGTCATACTCTGTTTTGCTGAAAGGTCTGGTTCCATCCTAGCTAGAACACAAGGGCATGGGCACGGTGATTTTTCGTCCGTTTGGTTTTTCAATGCCGGATCAAGGGGGAGGGGGTTCCTTCCGGGTTTTCCGTCCACCACGAGCAGCAGAGGGGGCGAATCCGACATTTTGTCCAATCGTCATTTGGCTTAATTAATACTTTCTGCACTCAGCGGATCCGGTGTCGTCAGCGCCTGGTAAAAAAAAACGACGTCGTCGTCGGGGGGATCGTCCAATCGTCATTTGGTTTAATTCATACCTTCTGCGCGCCGATCCCAGCGTCGTCAGCGTCCGGTAAACACATCGACGACCGCGTCGATGTCATCGCCCCCTCTGCTGCTATGATCTTACAAACAGAGTGATCACTAACTCCTCCTCCTGTAGATCAATTAGGTTATTTGACTGATCGGTAAGTCTAAAATTAATTCTCGTTAAAAACCGATTATGGCATCGCATATAGACCGGATTAATCGGGCTCTCAACGATTAAAAATCCGGGGGGGGGGGGCTGTTGGTGAAAATGAATAAAGGATATACCCCTGTTGAGCTTGATTTGATTGATTGGTATCCACCTGGTAACTCCCTTCGATAACATCGCACACTAGATTGATTGCTATCACCGATGCGATATTTACGTTGTATGGAGCAATATGCCTACCACCATCTCCGTTATCGTGTCTGAGGATAGTTGATGGACCGAGAAAATCATTAAGAGATTTTCTTAGTTCTGGTGCGTTGTATCCTGAAAACTTGAAATCGGGTAAATCGGCTTCTGCGATATTATACTCGGTTAGGAATCGTTGTTTATCATTATTTCTGCTAACGGATATTATCCCGACGATTCGTTCATTGATATATTCCATGTCTGATATAAGTTGATTTAACACCTCAACGTGTTTTCGTTCTTTTGTTCCCCGTAGCTGTTCTAGTTGTGATTGGCAAATACGATTAATCTCGGCAAACGCATCAGTGATATCATTTAAATTAAATATGGACTCAATGAACAATCCAGGAGTCTTCCTATGCGTAAAATACCATTGTATGGTATTTCTGTTTTGAAATACAAATATACTGGGTAATAACGCGTTTTTCATAGTAGACAAAATACCTTGATAACTGGGATTAATCTCATGATACGAATGCGCATTCGTGAGAAATTTCCGCGGACTTTCATGAGGTGGATTCTTGGGCCAACCTAGTATGGTTCTTATTGAACTGTTATAAATATCAACCATATACCCCGGTGTGCTTATTTCAATCGTCGACGATAACGTCGGTTCATGAACCGTAATAGCGATTTTTGATTCCTTTTCTGTGATCGATTTTATCCTGCGTTGAAATTCTTTATTGATTTGTTCTATTTGGTATGACCCAGTTGGTATTGTAACCTCCTTCCAGTCTGGGGTCCCATCGGGTTTATTTGTCCATGCAAAAACCAGCGAGTTATTAGGTTGTTGTCCGTTAAATGCGTCCGCTCGGATATTAGGCCAACTGTGATATACTCGCAATTTTGCCAGCGCTATTTCCTTCGCTGGAACCGGTGATGGGAAGTTTACACTGAATTCGGGTTTCGTTGACGTTATCGATATCATACTTGTTTGTACCGGAGTGGTGTTTTCCGCGATCCGCTGAAGTAATTGAAACCCTTCGGGGTTCAGCGACATTATTATTATTCGTTGTCTTTAGTGTCTAATTTCAACAACCAGAGCCCATTGAAGTGGTCCCGGCTTCCAGTTGAAAATCCTCGATTTTTGACATCGCGGAGCTATACAACTGGACCATCGTGGAGAATTCAACATCGGATATGAACAAATTATCAATCGACAACGAGATCAACCCGGATAATTTCGAGTACGCGTCGGATACTATTTGATGTTTTACTGTATACTCGTTGAGTTTTTTCTGAAAACACGATGATATCTTCCTAGTGATTGCGTTGGCAACTCCAGCAATTGTTGTCATCGCGGAGATAGCGATTGGAACAGCGATCGGGGCTATCGTGGTCACCGTGGATAAAATAACACCGGTACCGGCTACTATACCCGACACCGAGTACACGACCGCGTCGATGGCGGTTATTTTTCGGCGGTATTTTTTTATTTTTGCGCGGTATTGTTCGGAAAGCGTTTTCAAGTTCGCGGAGAATTCTTTTGCGGTATCGAATCGATATTGATGTGACGTCGGTGATACCTCCGATTCAATTACCTTGGTGGTCATTTTTATTTTAAAAGAGCTAGTGTTTTTAATTACTTAGATCCGCTACAAATTCCACATACCATGTAATGTTTGCCCTGGTTAAATTTCTATCAACGGCATAAATTGTAAACGGTTCAGTTGCGTCCTTGTCTATAATTGTTGATATTGTATTGTTAAACCCGGATGAACTCGACGATAATATATTAAACTGCATCATTGAAACCAGTGTCAATCGATAAATGCCCTTAACAGTTGCGGTAATATTTACTGTATTCTGTGTAGGAGTCCAAGTGAATGATCCATGCCGAATCGTGTATACTGTGTTGATGGTGTTCTCATGAGGGATTTTTATTTTTGTCATTTCCGGTATTCTGTCTTTGATATTTGCAACATCAACTACGATTGTTTCTATTTCCTGTGTATGCGCGTTTATATCCCCCTTAATCGCTGCAACATTAGTTTTGATTGTTTCTATTTCCCGTGTATTCTCGGTCATACTTTTTTTGTTCGCTGCAACATCAAGTTTGATTGTTCCTATTTCATATGTATGCACGTCTATACCTTTTTTGTTCGCTGCAACATCAGTTTTGATTATTCCTATTCCCCGCCAATACGCGTCTACATTTTTTTTGTTCGCTTCAATATCAGTTTTGATTGTTCCTATTTCCTGTGTATGCGCGTCTACACCCCCCTTGTTCGCTTCAACATCAGCTCTCATTGTTATTATGTCCTGTGTATGCGCGTCTACATTATTTATGATCGTTGTAACATCAGTTTTAATTGTTTCTATTTTCCGTCCATGCGAGTCTACATTATTTATGATCGTTGCAACATTAGCGCCGATTATTCCTATTTCCCGTTCATGCACGTCTACACTCCCTTTGTTCGTTGCAACATCAGTTTTGATTGTTTCTATTTCCTGTCTATACGCAGTGATATCATTTATGGTTATTGTAATCTCATCCGGTTTGACATTTTTTCTACCAAAGAATTTATCAACGGCGTTATCAACCCTGTTAAAATTTTTTCGTAACGAGGTAAATTGGCCCGACAGCGTTGTAAACTCCAAAATACTATTTTTTATCCCTACAAGATTTGGTTCGGTCACCGTCGGGGTCCCAAAAAAACTAGCAGTAGTGAGTTGTATATCGGTGACAGACTTTTGTATCCCCTCGAACTGATTTGCTTGCGCGTTAAATTTATCATATAAATTTTTTAACGAATTCGACATGGTTATATAATTGTCGTCTAGTGTATTTATTTTTCCATTTATCGTCAAGATGGATTCACCTGATTTGAGTCGTCCGTCGCCGGTATACAGCGCGATAGTGTCCTCGGCGGCATTACGCTGTCGTATTAAAACGTCATCCAGCGACACATTACTGGATTTCAATTTACCCTGGCGGTCTTGAAATACAACTATTTCACCTGGGTCAACACTGGTTAAGTTTAACGTATCAGCGATTTCATCCTCAATTAGTTTTTTTATGTCATCGGTGGCGAGCGTTTCCGTGGATTCTTTCAGCGCCGAAAACAGTTGCCCCCAAATATTAATCATTATTATTGTAAAAAAAAACAGCGTTTCTAATTAACCCGCCGGGCCTCTACGACCCCACTAGTGTATTCGTTTACAACCACATGAGGTGGTTTCCGCGATGATGAAATCGCCACGAGTACGTTCAATACCTCACGGCCGCATATCGGTGGGTCACTTAATTGTTGTGTTGGCAGCGTGGAATAAAAAACCCGGGCTGAACACGCCCGGATATACCGCATGAATTCGTTTGGTGGGGCTAACCCGTATGAATCAAAATAGACGATCGCACGCGGACCAATCGCGTACGCAACCCAATGAGTTCCCGCTCCGGAGGATTTATCGAGGTTAATTATACCGGTTTCAATATTCTTTGGTGCCGCCGGTAATTGATCCCTCATAAAAACACCTCTGAAGTTTTTTATCGCTAGCGCGTTTGCGGCGTCTATTAAATCAAAATTAGACATAGGAGTTAATAAACGGTTCCCGGTAGTCTTAGACCCTTTCCCGAGTACCATGAATACGGGGTTCCCGGTAGTCTTAGGCCCTTTCCGGCTACGGGTCGTTTTTTTTTATAGCCTTTCCCGGTTGCCTTCTTCAATGCCATCCCCGCCACGGTACCAACGGCCCCCAACGCCGCCGCCTTCGCCACTGCTGGTGCGGCCGCGGCAATCAATGCCGGAATCGCAGCTAACAGCGGAAATATCCCGCCGGTCTTTTCCATGTTTTTAATCGCTGCGGCCGAGAAATCTATCTGAACACCCTTTTTATTCTTCATCGCATTATTGAAATGTTTTATTTGACGCGCCGTCAACGATATCTTATGATTACCACCTGCCATCTGTGACGGCTTCAGCGTTATTGTGGTCCCGCATTGTTTAGCCGACTTTGATCGTAATTTCTTGACTTGACCATCAGTCAACTCTACACTGACAACACTATACGACATTTTATTGTAAACGCGTTTGTGTTTTCAATTACATGTTTTCCACTGGCGCATCAACGATTCTCATTCGTCCACCAACGCCTTCTAGCAGCATTGATTTATCGCTGAGAATGACAGCAACCGCTCTATAATCAACACCACCCGGGGCTATACGAGCTCGGAAGTGTATATCAACGACGGATTGTCTCGTTAAATCAAGATGTTCCAACGAAAAATAATAAATCGGATACAGGTTTTTAAAATCAAGTTGTGATATTTGCAAACCAGTGTCGACGTTTTGATCACGACCCATATATAACAGCAATCGATGATACACACGTGCGATATGGTTGTCGCCGTAATCAAGCTGTATATCCTCGGATGGTTCCTGTTGTCCGTTTATTCTCAGCGAAACCTCCCTGACTCCTAATCGATCAAATATCATATGGCTGCGTTCTTGATTACCCAATCGATCCCTATTCTGTAGCGCTATAAATATATGACGCGGGGCTGAAACGCCTTGTTTTGATGCCAAGTGCCATGTAAACGTATCAGCGACATTATCCTCTTTAGCATCAGTTGTTACCGCTAGCCAACTCAACAACGATTTCCCTCCCTGTTCCATAAATGATAACAATCGTGCTTCCGTGGTAACTGATGGAGTCAGCACCGGCATCCACAATGCCATTTTAGTTAAAATGACTTTACCGGCAGCGACGCCAGCAGCACGCCATATTGCATTGTTATCATCGCCCCTTCGCGTCAGCGCGATTGTATGCTTAGCCCCATAGATAACTTTTCTGACATTTCTGCAGAATCCAAATATGTGATGGAGTGGAATCGCGCATGAAAACTGTCGGCGTGGTCTTTGCAACATCCCTACTCGTGCTGCGAATCCTAGATTGTAATCATTGTTGATACTCTTTATAATATTGAAATTAGCGCCTGGTCTTGCTCTGCGGTCTGGGTTATTTGCTTCAGCCTGTGGGTCAACTGCGGTATCTCTTTCCGCCAGCACGTTGATGTACTGAAGATGATCAGCGTTATTAGTGGTGTCCTTCGCAAACATCATAGATGGGCCCGCCGATCTTGTATAATCATCCGAGTATCTCGCTAACCCAATTATCGTCGTTGCAACATCAACCTCGCGTTCTATTGATTCAATTTCTCGCCCGTCAATAAGATATCTGGCGCTCTCAAATAACGCCATGATACCGTTGTTAACGAAGCCAACTCGAACACGATCGTCATCTGCGTATGGTGCATTATCGGCAGCATTTGTCACGAGTTCTCCCTCAATTTCGATAAACGCTTCACACGGCAAAAAATATTTACTGGTATCTTGGACTTGAAGTTCAATTCGCGATCGTAGGTCAGGTTGCGCTGCATAATAAGAATAAAATTGATAATCACGGACAGAATCATCCCTGCGCACTGGGGCGTCCATATCAAACGCGGGATCAGCGGTTCGCGCAAACATTTTATTATTATTCATGTCGGTGTTTTCAATTGAAATCCATCAACGTCGTTTTCGTCGTAAATTCTTTGAATTCTGTTTAAGACCACTTCCCGCTATCGCGTTCATGAGCGCGTTGGTTGCCGCATCGGCGGATGACTGAGCCGCCAACGAGGGAGTCGTCATCAATGACTGAGCCGCCAACGACTCTAGTTTTTCTTCCACGGCGTTATTTATTGCTTTACTGACATTTGCAGGCATCACTGTCGTTGATGGCATCACCGGTGGTTTCTGTTTTCGTTTTCTCACCAACGACATTAGTTTGTCCCGCGCGGCTGAAAGCGCCTTTCCGGCAACATCTCCAATAGCACTTATACCCCTATCACGAATAACATCAATAGCCTTCATTCCTAATTGTTTGGCTAACGGCGCTACTTTTGGAGCCATTCTTGTAAATAACCCCGCAATGGTGCTACCGAGACCATCTCCATAGTACGCGCGGTAAACAGGCAATCGCGAGTTTACCACGTAGACGAGTACTGGTTTATCATGGTTGTAGTGTATGATCATCCTTATTATAAAAACACCAGTTTTCCAATTAATCATCCACGAGCTCGTCTATGAGCGTTCGATATGCACTAATGTCCATGATACCACCTGCAAATAACCGCTTGCAAATATCAGCGGCCTCATTGATTATTTCCGGAGAGTTATTTCCGGCTCGTTTTCCTCCGATTAGTACTTCCAGCCGTGATATATCACTGAGAACACTACCAGGACAGGTAACGCCGTGGGATTCTTTACCAACAGAGTATCCTTTTCCTTTTTTTGATTTTGCCTTTTCAACTTCCTTGTGGAATGCGTCGTAATCGGGATCACCACGATGTGGTAATGCATCTTTGTGTTTACTTGCTAAATACACCATTCTTGTCCAATCCTTTAACGTCTTTATATTTTTCTCGTAACCGCTATTGATATGCTTTTTATCTCGTGTGCTCTTAGCAAAATTTGTGGCAGCAAAATTAACTAATTCTTTATCGCTGTCGAAGGCTCTAATTTGATCTATTGTGTCCTTTCTAAGTACATTACGGGGTATATTCTCCCCCTTCTCTTTTTCTTCCGGTATTTCTTCCGGTATTTCTTCTTCTGGTTCTTTCGCAGTAGCACCTAGTTCTTCTTCGTCGGCCATTGTAACATAAGGTTCTTGTGGTTCGGTTATAGCGAGTGGTGGTGGCCTCCGTGTTGTATCAGCCGCTATTTTTGCAGGGAGTGTTTCTAAAGACCTTTTTGTTTGTTCGGTCTGAGTTGCTATCTTTTTAAGCGCACCGAGGACGGGCACAGTTGCCGCCGTAACATCTTTGGTCGCCTTAGTTACCGGGGCAAAGAGTTGTTCGCTTCCAACAGCAAAATCAGTTGTTGCCGCGTTTGAAGTTGTTCTCGGACCCTGTCTCGTAACGGTATGAACTTTTTAAGCGCCGCTAGCCGCTCTCTGGCTAGCCGAGTAGTAAGTGATTCGCCTACCATTATTGCAATTGCTTCGCAATTTCTAATTTCCCGCCGAGTGCGCCATCGGGGGCTCCGTCTATAATCCTTCTAATGTTTTTGATCTTACTAGAAATCTCCCGGCGTCGTTCATAAACACGTCCAAGTTTTTTTCGTATTATTTCAACGGCAGTAAATAGTCCAATGAATGCATTTGCGTCATTGTGGTACAGGTTCTCATTAATCGTATGTTGTAATCGTTTTACAAAAAAGTACTCGCGGGCCAGGGTAAAACGCCCCCGTTTCGATTGTTCGTTAATAATCTCATAATCGGATAATATTTTTTCGCTGTTGAGACCATCAGATAATTCAATTCCTTGATTTTTTAATTTTGAAATCTCGGTTAATATATTATTGATGTCTTCGATATTCATTATTCTTACAGAACATCTTGTTTTTAAATTAAAAAAAATGAAACCCCGCGTATCAATCCCGAGGTGTGTTAACCGTAGGATACCGAAACAGACGCGTTCGCACTGTCATGGCGACTTCGTCAGCGCCATAGGCGCCGGTGACCTTGTCACGGTGACTTCGTCACTCGCTGATATAATCGGAGGATTCTGTTATATATGAAAATCGAATTTTGCGTCCGGTCTTTTTTGAGATCGCTGAATTCTGTATTCATTCTGCAACAAATCGTATCGAGGCTCCACAAATGTCAAAGTATTTACTGGCTTCATTCATCGACTGAAATATTTTTTCCTCGTGAGTTGTTGTATCAAATGACTTTACGGGTTTTGCTTTCTTTGAGTATTTACCGGTTTGGCCTTTTTTGGTATTTTGACTTTGCGAGATAGCTTGCAAGTTTATAAGAGAATTATCAGTCTTATTATTATTAATATGATCAATCACAAGCCCATTCTCGATTAATCCGTTGAATACCTCAAATACCGCCCTATGAACATAATACTTCTTCTTTCCGGCACCAAACATCAAATACCCCTGATTATTTACGGTACCAACCGGCTTCTTCAGTCTGCGGTTTCTAACAATGCCGTCGCGAGATGCCTCGTAATTAACGAGCACAGGGTGAGGTCTGAACTCTTGGTCCATTTATATAATAATACTACTTGTCTAATTTATTATTTGGTTTAATTATAAATCTTTCAACGTAGTCTTGAGGAGTTTTGATGACGGAGTCAGCGGTGGGGTCAATGACGGCGTTTTTAATTCGTTTGTCATAATAGCGTTTTAGTTCCCTGTATCGCTTTCCGCCACAATTAATACACAACTGCAATTCTCCTCTTACACCAACGTGGCAAACCAAGCACGGGAGGGGGCCAAGAGAACCATTACGAACGCTTTGTAAATGATACCCGCAGAATTCACCTCTACATGATTTATTGCACGGGGTTGTCGACCCAATCATCAACCATTTGCAGTGATTCATTATACTATATTCTTTTATTTAAATACTTGTTTTAATTATATGGATGAGTTCGAGAGATTAGCAGCAATTAAGCCCTGGAAAAATATTAAATTGAATCTCGATAGAGTCCTCAAGGACGTACCAAAGGCGTTAATAAACGATAAAACCCTGTTGAATAAAATACGCGATTGTATCGATGAATTCAAGCGTGATGGTGCATCTCATAGTTGGTCAACATTTCGAATTGATGGTGTTGTTGATGCTACCATGAACGACAACCGCGCAGCAACGATAATATCACAACTTGGCTCCAGCAAGTATTTCTTTAGAGTAAAATTCATTGTCCGGGTGGAATCAGGCGATTGGATCATACGTGATAAATTTGAACCAATTCTCAGCGACAAGAAAACAGTCATTGTCAGCCGCGACTCCAAGCCGGGGTTGTTAACCGGAATTGACAGACCATACTATGAACGAGCGTATCCTGAAACAGCAGTTGTTTATGGAATATACCCGTTAAATAAGAAACCTGATATCCGAAAACTGAAACCAATGAAACAGTCAACGGGGATAAATTGTGTAGCAGAACGAATAATAGAGCATTTTACAAATGCATGTCGAGGAAACAAATTGACTGATTTACGACGTAGCAAAATCAACCAGTGGGAACTAACCGTAAAAGAGCGTGGAGCTACCATCAGCGACATAGCGAGATTAGAAACGTCGTTGAGATTTCCAATAACCGTTACAACGATAACCGGTGAAGTATTATACGAATCGAAGTATAAATCAAATGGGGCCCCAATCAAAATTATTGATCATAACGAACACGCATGGACGCCCGCGATCACAATATTTCCACGGGATAGAACAGTAAAGTATATACCCGAAGAATTCTCCAAGGATGGTTTTCTCGCGGAGAGGAAACTATTTGATGCTATTGCCTACTTGTGTAAAAACGACCCTGTATCAGTGTGGTTACTTCGCAGCGCTGAAAACGATGCGGATACCTTTGATCAGTTTGTAAGACCAAACGGTGAATTATATCGCACTGAAGCATTTCACAACAAGATGAAAAAAACCGCCATAGAATTTGAGGAGCATGATGAACAACTGCTAACAAATTGTTTTACGATTCCATCGGTTGCGGCTCATGTTGCAGCAAAGAAAAATGCGTGGAGCCCAACGCGCAGGGAATTTCTACCGGATGTACAATCCAGTTGTTTGGAATACTATCACGGTGGACTATGGAACACTGAATACAACCGCGACGCTATGATTTCCGTTGATATGGTTGCCTGTTATCCAGCGAGTTTTCTCGGGTATGGATCCACCGCTGAGTATTTCAAACGATTTGGACACCCCAGACATGAAATGACTCGTGTTGCTATTAATGGACCACTGCCTGATTTTGATTTAACCGGATTCGCTCGCATAGTATCATTTGAATTCGCGGCAGGACTCCATCGCTGTTGCTATATTTGGATCGGTAGACACATGACTGAAAAGAAGTGGCTGCCAATAGCGCTGCTACGGTATATGATTGATTGTAGCATGCTAGTTTCGTTGATTGTCAGTGACGCGATTATATCATACCGGGCACAGACTGAAGTCTGGTTACCAGAACCGGAGCGTCTAGATAGCATAATTGACGAGTCCAGAAAACACATTGATGCCGACGAGGAATATATCGTCGAATGGTCCAAAAAGATATTCAACCAACGAAACCGCGAGGCAAAAGATCTCGGTAGAAGAATAATCGGTAAATTCACACAAGGTGGAAAAAACTGCGACTACAAACGATATTGCTCACGGCTGATTATAGATGACGCAGAATATGATTTCGTAATCAAGGACGCAGTGGCAAAAAATAGATACGTGAACTGTAAAACAGCTTTCTTGTCCAATGGAACAAGGTTGGGTACAGTTGTTACCTACAGCGACGGAGACAGCCCGGCATATCCACATTTGAGGGCGTCTATGCTGGGTTATGCCGCTATCAATTTATTCTCGATGATAAATAGATTCCCCGACACCGCGGTTAGAGTAGCCGTTGATTCATTTTATATAGACGTAAAGTATAAGGGAAACGTAGCCGAGTTTACTAGTCCGGACGAGAGTTGGGGTACATGGAGAATTAAAAATGAAATACGACGCGATTATTCCCCGTCAGCAGATGTCACCGTTGAGAACAACTACTTACGCGGTGATAAATTGTCAGAATGGTCTAATGCACCACCGTGTTCTGATCCAATTTGTAGGCACAAAACAGTTTATTTAAGCGGCTGTGGCGGGTCAGGAAAGACGACTCGGGCAATTGAATTATTTCGAACGCGGGCAAGTATAATCGTGCTTACACCGACCCATAGACTAACGCGAGAGATAAAACAACGAAATGTTGACGCCGTTACTTATCACAGCTTTTTTCGATACAGCGGCGGTGAGTGGACTCCTGATCGAATGGGTGAAAAATTTATTCCTGAGGTTATCATCTGGGATGAGATATGTACTGTTTCGTTAGATGTTTTACAAATGTTTCTTGATTGGTTGCTGCTCGCGAATACAGCGGTAATCATGTGTGGCGGCCATGGCCAACCACCACCATTTGTCGGCGAGGGTCCACATGATTGGTTGAGCGGGTTTGTGGACTATTATGAAGAAACCGATACTGATTACCGAGCACTTGATGAACAACTGCGCGAGGTTAAAAAATTAATCAGATTACAGCCGGATAGAGTTCAATGTGAAATAATCCGCGAGGTGATTCCGGAAACGCCGTTAAATGAATTCTGGGAAACATGGAGACCAAATGATTTGATTGTAGCGAGTAGAAAGATAGTCAGGGACACACTTCAGCGGAAGTTGTTTACGTTGCATAAGGAAAAGTTTCCAACGCGCCCAGTGCCGTTATGTTATAGACTCGCGGACACACGGCGGCAGAACATTGAAGTTGAAATCCCGGGCCCGACGGCGTCAGGGACAAAAAAACAAATTCTCGTGCTGAATGATATCGTGCTCGTTGATATCAGCGTCGTCGAGGACGCGCTACGTGCTGATAAATCCCCGTGGACGCTAGGATACGCAACGACAATACATTCCTCGCAGGGACTAACCATCACGGACACAATTGTTTGGATGGTTGATAATCGCATCGAATGGTCAAATCTAGTCTATCTTGCAGTGTCCCGAGTACGGAGGATAAATCAGCTTCGAAGAATTGTTGTTGACGAAGCCGGTGACGGAGTCATTGACGGAGTCACCGACGGAGTCACCGACGGAGTCGCCATCGATGCAAGCGTCATCGATAGAAAACTCTCGGGTTACCGCCAACAGGATAAAAGAAACAGCGGCGTTTTGATATTGATGCCGAATTAATAATTGCGTTACGACAACAACAGAATAATCACTGCGCGAGTTGTAATTGTGTAATGCGCTGGCGTTATTCGGATAAAGACGCTCGCCAATTTACCGTGGACAGGATCGATAACAGTCTCGGTCATGTCAAAACCAATGTGAGGTTGACCTGTCTTGAGTGCAATAGACGCAACGGCGCTAGTTAAGACCACGCGGGGGCAATTGAGTATCGTCAGGTATCACTTGTAGTTGCTCGCGTGTAAACCCCCGCTGTGGGGCAGTTGAATCCAGTCTATAGATCGGTGGTCTACCAGTTGATCGTGTTATCGTTGATATGTTATGTGTGGTAACACTCCAAATAGGATCAGTAGCTCTTTTTTTACCACCTTCAAGCTCTCCTGGTTCATACAGATATCTCACGGTAACATCGCCGAGAATCGGCTTGGAAACGCTATCTATTTTTGATCTTCCGGGTATATACTCGTATTTAATCGCGTCGCTGGGCTTCATGTTGATTGCTCGCGTAATCTCGTTATTTAACGCTGCAATTACGCCTGGCAACCTTTTGACCCATTCACGAGATCGTTTTTCTTGGATGAATTCCTTCGCGTATTGATATCCAAATAACCGTTCAGCAAGAGTCCGATTGAATCGTTCAACAATTGCCTGATCACGATGTAGCGCAGTATGACCTCGTCGTATCGCGACGCTATGATGTTTTAGCGTTGATAAAACAGCGCCGCGAAATTCATTGCCAGGATCCACTTGTAATAGATTTGGCCAGCGCAGAGGACCTCTTCGATAAATCCGCTCAAACGCATCGGCTACTTCAGTTGCTGACTTTGTTTTTAACGGCTCCGCTTGTTTATATCGACTCGCAACATCAACTACGGTTAGCGCGTATTTGTAACCGTTGTCATACGGCAGAAATAGTATATCAGCCTGATGAACTTCATTAGGTACGCTGACATCAAAGCGCGAAAAGTTGATTTGTTTAGGCGGTGGTAGATAAATTTGCCATATAGCCTGTTTGGATAACCAATTAGCCGCAGTGGCCTTTTTCACTTTTGCAGCGCTTGCAAGCTTACCAATTGCGGCCTTCCCCTTCCAGTATCCTCTCGGAGAATAATAGATGGATTCCATGTTGTTATTAATTACCAGCGCCCATCATTAATTTACCTTTCATAGCCGATTTTACCAACCATGAGGCCAATTTTTCTTTGAAGGATTTATCAGGAATAGATTTAACGCGTGAATTAATTTTACATCCGCGATATGACGCTGTTGCAGATCGCTACTTTTGTAGTAGGCAACATCATGAGCATGACACGCCTTATCGATAGCGTTTATTGGATACTCACCGGGTTTGGGCTGATTTTGATCATCGAGTCTGATATCTAATCGTGTTCCGGGGCCACAGTAGTTATATCCTGGGAGGTGCTTTTCTCCTGGATACTTTGCCCACGGGGTTCCGGGGAGTTTTGATAACTTGGCTGCGATGTCACCTCCTCGCTTTTTTTTAAAACATCTCCGGGTCTAATAGAAATAAATCTAAATTTATTTATACCGCATTGTACACACTTACCAGTAAACGCCGATCTGTTATTTCTTGTTGTAGCGGTTGTCATATCATTTGTGCCAGTACGTACTCTACACTTCACACAATATAGATCCATAATTTATGTATAGAGATATGAATATAATTGATTTTTCGGCCACTAAGACAAGAGAACCAGTTAAGCATGTTGCAGCGTTACCAAACTCGATCCGGATGATTATCATCGGACCATCTGGATCCGGCAAGACGCAATTGTTACTCAATTTAATAATGAGATGGATGAAGTGGGATAAGTTGTATTTGGTTGCTCCTAGCGTGGATGATCAACGATGCTACGAGGTGTTGAAAGATTTCAACGAGAATGCATCAGCGATCGCTGAAAAAAATGTCATCGAGTTTATTACGGATATCAATGATGCACCGGGTATCGATGATATTGATGGCAACGTTAACAATCTAGTCGTGTACGATGATGTTATGTTAGACAATCAAAAAAACCCAGCTAGGATATTTTCCAGAGGCAGGCATAAAAACACTGACGTGATATATGTCACTCAACGATACACTCAGATTCCAAAAGTAATCAGAGACAACTGCAATATTCTTGCTGTATTCAATGGCGTTGATACACACACGCTACGAAATATTTGGCAGACATGGTGCGGCGGTGACATGGACTTTAATGTTTTTCGAAACTTTTTTAGTCATGCTCAGTCGACCCCACATGGATTTGTAACGATAAATTTACATGATCCTCGGACACGATATCGTATCGGACTCGACCAAATATTCGGTTAAATTGTAAATAGCCACTTAGCAGCAGAGGGGGCGATGACATCGACGCGGTCGTCGATGTGTTTACCGGACGCTGACGACGCTGGGATCGGCGCGCAGAAGGTATTAATTAAACCAAATGACGATTGGACGATCCCCCGACGACGACGTCGTTTTTTTTTTACCAGGCGCTGACGACACCGGATCCGCTGAGTGCAGAAAGTATTAATTAAGCCAAATGACGATTGGACAAAATGTCGGATTCGCCCCCTCTGCTGCTCCACGTGCCGCTTAAAAAATGACCTTACATACACGCATTCGTACAGTCGCTTGTGACTTAAAATATAAGCATCGTATTTTTCTGTCGAGTGTTTATTGGGTATTGTGCACACTTCGAATAAATAGACATATAGTTTTGATCTGATGCTCTTATGAGGAAAGTCAGGGCCATTTTAAAATTTAGGAAGGCCCCCCACACATACACACTTGACCTGATCTAGCCGTGTCATTTGCAGTAGGCTTGAATACAAAGCTCTTGTTTGTTTTTTTGATCTGCTTGTATATAGCTGCCTTAGAATACCTCAAGGTCGACTGCACCCCTTAATTATGTTGGGCAATATAAAGGTAATGAACGATATAACTTACGGTTACCATGGTGAACAGATTGTACTTAGAGCAGTAGAAAAGTTCTTTTTGATAATAAACCCAATGTCAGATTTGTCCAGAGTATGAAACTACTGAAACGAGGATTAATGCCTTTCAATTTATATACTGTTAAATATATGCAAGTTGCGTATTATCTTATCTTTGATATGCTGGTATTGATTTTGTTTGGGGGCTTGAACTCCATTTTTCATCGCATGATAGACGACTATACATGGCGGCCAGAATAACTTGTGGAGGAAGAACTCGGGGAAACCCCGGAAAAATCACCGACACACATTGACCGGGCGAAGGGCTCGAACCCTCGCACACAAGTCAAATATCATTATCGGTAAAGCTAACGCCTCGACCACATGGCTACTCGGGCAACATGCATTACTTTGTCATGGTGTCTGTCATCAGACTGTCTGTCTCTTTGTCCATCTGAGTTTCACTATTAAAAGAGTGCAAAAATATTAAAATGTGTGTGTGTGTGTGTGCGTGCGTGCATGTATGTGTGATTAGGATTGTTGATGTAGATTTAACAAGTTTTCAGTCATATCGCTACGATGTCTGCAGTGTGGCAGTTTACATTGATGTCTAGCACTGTGGCATCATGACACATAATGTCCCACCCAATCAAATTATCCTGACACCAGGCCAACCAGTCATAACACTAACCTCTTAATGCTGAGCACCTAGCGAGGCAGCTGTTTATAATTCTTTGGTATGACTCGGCCGGTGATCAAAACCCGCGACCTCCCGCAACCAAGGAGGACGCTCGAATCGCTAGGCTACCGGAGCGGTCCAGGAGAAATAATTAATTCTAGAAAACTAAATATTTTTTATTAATTGTTCTCAAGATATACAGTCAAATGTCGATCATCCGGACCAATCAGTAGACATACATTTCGTCTGAATAATCGGTCATCAAGATGACTGCATTTGGGTCAACAACAAAAATGAACTGTGAATAGAAGAAATTGGGTAAAATGGTTTCGTTAGTCAGCTATGTATCATTAATTCTGCCAATATTAATGTTTATATACATGTGACATTTTGAAAATCGGAAGGAATATAAACAACAAAATCATTATGAAGATATTTTCATTCAATATTTCACAGATATTCAGCTCCTACTAGCACTCGCACCATATATATATATATATATATATATATATATATATATATATATATATATATATATATATATATATATATATATATATATATACATACATACATACATATATATATATATATATATATATATATATATATATATATATATATAAATATATATAGCCTCAATAAATTGGAACAATCGAGGCCAGTCCACTTGCACTCCACTAAGAGACCATCATCTGTGAGAATATACTTTATCAATTAATGTCACTCTCCATCATCTATCTGCTAATTACAATTAAGTTTACTTTTAAAGTATACATCTAGCTATTCATGATACCACTAAAGTTATAATTGGAAGAGACTACATTGGATTGTGTTTGTACTTTATCTATGTCACTGTGTTGTATGTTGACGTTATTGTAGACGCTTGTTCTGTCTTGTTATAGATGAATAATTATTGTAATAGTTTAAACTTATGGTGGATACGAACGTAGTTCGTTCGAGTGATTAAAACGACAAATGCTGTCAGAATATTCGACGTTCTGTTGTATATAATCTTCCAACGATACTCACGTTGCGCTCTATATTCGCTGTAGGTTTACGCATACACAAGGATATTATATATATATATATATATATATATATATATATATATATATATATATATATATATATATATATATATATACTCTAACTCGCATGGTGACATTATATTTTCCTATTTAAACTATATGTAAATTTTATCAAGAATTAGCCCGTAGCTTGTAGGGATAGCAGTTCCAGTTGTTTTTTTATTTATTTTTGTTGCTCTATAATAACCTCTATAGACCTTATTTTCTCTCGCAAAAATGCCGATTGACAGAGTACTTCGATGACAATTAATTACTGGGTCGATATGCGGGTACGTCTTCTACACACCAATGCCTATAACAAAGAAACCCGATAATCCCAACATTTTTCTTTGTGATGTGTTCCTTCTCAAGTTCTGGTACAGAGGACTCGAGGACAGAAGGTGCTCCAGGTGCCATGAAACTGACCAAATGCCGGTAGATAGTCTAAATTCCATCGATAAACAGACTTATGCAATGCAAGCCGGGAACAGCTTTGCCAATGTTGACAATGATGAAGAAATGACTGGAGCTGAACACCAGCATGGCGGGCTATCCAATAAAGAAGCGGGACTCAAATAGGGTGAGAACATGTACCTTTTAGGGATGTCTTAAGTTGAGCATGCAGTAAGCGATAAACCGCTCTATATCAGCACTCCCAAGGGAAACCAATCAAATATCAGTGAAGAACGGCTCCATATAGATATTCGTCCGCGGAAACAGAATACGAAATTCACTCCCAAGGGAAACCAGGCGAATGTGAGTGAAGAACAGCTCCACATAGATACTCATCCGCTGAAACAGACATACGAAATTATCTCCCAGAATGCTGGTGGTGGTGATGGTGGTGAAATTGAACCAAACTGACAAGGGGATAGGGGATCCACAATAATCCTGATAAAGTTTTATGAATATTCAAACGAATGCAAAGTTCCATATAAATTTCAAAACCCAAAATTGGCTAGATCGCCAGGAAACGTGACGTTATCAAGAGGGCCTTGTCCAGAACTTCTTTGAATAATCAACACGAGTTCTATGATAATATTATAGTCAAAATAATGATTACTTTCTATTTTCACTGAACAGTTCAAAAAATGTTGTTTTGTTTACCTCTCGATTAATATCTAAGCGCAACATAAAACATGTCTGCAGACATACAACAGGAACATAAGAAAGGAGAACAAATCTGACTGCACAGTCATATCCTTATATACACCTTCTACTACGACACTATTTCACAACATGCCACACGTGACGGATCGTAATACTCAACTTATTTCGAAATTTCCAATTCACGTGACCTAGCCCAAACAATGGGAAGTTACTGGATTCTTCTAGAACCATCCCAACCCCATCAGCCAGTGATAAATTAACCTAAACTCGTCATCAATTCTTATTATTAAGATTATTATTTGTAATTGTCAACACATACGTAAACATCTGTTTATAGATGCTATGTAATGTTACACTCTTAACAGAGCCATGTAACGTCGGTAAAATCTAACTATAGATAATATGTTTAAGTTACGATACAATTAAAATAAATTTGATAAAACCGTGTTCCAGAGTTATAAAATACAGATATACATAACATCTCCATTAATTCTATGTACTCATGTCGAACATGTAATGATAACGTGCAATAGTTTCATGAATCTATAGTTGAAAGATTATTGACTATAACATACAGTTTTATCTCTACAAACAACACATCTGGGTTCATTCAAACGTTAGAATGAGGTCATGCAAGTAATTTCGATACGAATTTATAGCATATGCTCCGAAGAATCACGGAATAAAGCAACCTACACATCTACCTTGATGATGTGTAATATTAACGTTTCATTACCACTTAATAACAGCCTACACATACAAAGATAAACCAGTCAACAGCTGTCACTTATGGGAAATCTAGAAACTGGTGTTTGTATACAGGTGCATTCTAAATGCAGGATTACCTTTCATAACTTTGTCATCAACAATTACCATGTACCCAACACATCAAACACCATTAACACGATTATTATTATTATTATTATTATTATTTGACGTGATTGTCATAATTTCCTATCAAAATAATTAACCATACAATTTTATCATTCATAAATTCTGGTGAGAAAGGGTTTCATGCATATAATAATTGACCAAGCTATCTCTGTACTGACCTTATATTTTTTAGCACGTCATATAATGTTCCACACAATGCTCGTACATCAATATTAATTAAGGCAAATATTAAGTTTTAGGATCTTTCGTATTTGTATTTTAACAAGCGTCTTTAGGATAAATCGACTGATTTATTTAATATTTGCACTTCCAGGGTCTTTTTTATTGCTAGAGAATGTAATGTTCCTAAAACATGAACAGATACCGTGCCAATGTAAATATCACTGCATAATAACTATTTGAAAGACTTACGCATGAGTGACGACAAAAAGAGGAAGTTACACCTGCATATTGTCATAGGGTGAGAGACTGGATCTCACAAATAACACGGACAAGTCCTTTAAACACTTTTATCTTACTTTGGATCTTGTAGTTTAGAAGTTTGTAATATGTGACTTGAAACATGATTAACATCGCGCTGGGCACATGACTGAGACTACGCTTGATCACACCAAACTGCAAATCGAAACAAAGAACTAGGAAAGGTAACAACATAATCTTAGGCCTAAATTGATTACAAAGACCATCACACACTAAACACACTAATTAGTTTCTGCACTGCTATATTTTCACTCCTCGTGTCGTTTGCATTTTAGCTTTAACATTCTTATAGTACTTGAGTCAACCGTTTTAGTAATGACAAGCCACCACGCACATGGTTTAAATTATTATTAAAGAAAAGGGGTTGAGTTATAGCATTGACTTTTGCATATCTGTTCATATCTGTTTGTTTTGTTTAAGTGTCACCAAGCAGATCACTAAGCGGTTTTTGTAATATATTTTAAAGGCCATTGCCTGTAAAAGAGTATAACGAACAGTGATCAGTTCTATTGTTTGGTCTTTCGACTGTAAAAAGGTCTTTGAAAAATTCATATTCTACAAATTAGCAGCTCTTAAAAATTGCAAATGTAAACGTTCTACCATGTTGGGAGATATTTGCAACACAGGTTATGTTTTCAAATGATTATTTATGAGACATATTTTTATAAACTCCAGTTTCAGAAATTTCACAATTGATTTTTTGTGCTTGATTTTCTTCTCACCGCTCGTCCAATGACATGTCTTTTTTCTGACCTTTCCGATGGCCAAAGTGGCTAGAGAGTCCGCCTTGGACGGGATGTCGCGGGTTTGAACCCGTGCCGAGTCATAACAAAAACTTATACAATTAGCACTAACAGCTGCCTCGCTAGACACTCAGCATTAATAGGTAAGTGTTTGGGCAAACCGGCCTCGTGTCAGGATAATGTGACTGGGCGGGACATCATGTTACATGTCTGCAGCATGATTATGAAGGGCTAGACATCACTATAAACTGCCACACTGCAGACATTGCAGCGATATGACTGAACAATTGTTAAAGATACAATAAAAATCGAAAACACACACACACACACACATACACACAATTTTCTATCAAGTTCCATCTCATAAGTCCACGTGGTATTCAGAAAACAACAGAGTAAATGGAATATCATACACGAATCCTTATTTTGACATTAAGTTTTTGAACAGAATAATTTCAATAGCGTGCTAAAATTGGCTAACAAACTGTTTAAATTATTGATGAGATTTCCGACTTTTGATAGAAACGAGGTCAAACATAAAATTGAATTCCATCAAACTTCAAAACATTCCCGTAAAAAGACTCTGGCGTCATTTGATGGCCTATGGCAGTACGCGTTTGTACAATACGACGTCAAAACGTGATGTGTAACGATGAAGCTCAGTGTTACGTTACCTGTTACGTTATTATATATATATATATATATATATATATATATATATATATATATATATATATATATAATCTCCACATCCAATATATATGAACAACAAAATAAATAAAGGTATATTTAAATGCATATTAAACACGTAATAATTTTTTTTACCTCAAACAAAAAAAATACGAGACAGTGCATGTTAGTTGATTCAGACGGGAAAAAATGTCGTAGAACACATAAACACAGGTGCATGTTTCATCAGCATTTTTGGTTCCTATACCACCATTTCTTGTTTTGTTGAAACGTTTCATTCCAATTTAGCAAGAAAAAGGTTGGCCTGCCCTTTTTTTCTACCTTTTCATATTTGCAATGCACTATGCTTGAATTTCAAGCTGTTGTTGTTTACCTCTGCCAATAAAAATTGCGATCACATACCTAAAGGCCGATAATGACGATAATGAACGATGTCACGTTTGCTTTGGTAAATCCAGATGGCCAGAATTGACAAATGGTCAAAGCGCCCACCTCTGCAGATGACTGACATCTCGACTTTATCCATGTAGGTTATAGTCTGCAAGAAAACAGGTTAAATAGAGAATAGTTCATGGCTGCTTATTTTCAAATGAAGATTACTAGTATAATACTTTCATTAGAGTGATATGATTGGCTTCCAAAACAATGCAATTATTGCATGAGATGCCGGTTTTTGTTAGAAATGAGCTCAAACACAAACTTATATTTATCACATAAAATGAATGCTTCTATTTGATGAAACCACACAATGAATTAATAAATATATTAACGGGATAAAGTTGCTATAGTTGAAATGCACACAGGGTGGTCTCTAATTTGGGTTATTCGTTCCGAGTCTCTGTCAAACCTAGACAGAACACAAGGGATCCCGTTCTTTTAGAGCAGACACCGATACTTTTTTTTAATTATTTGCAAAACGCAATATGATGAAATTTAAAGCTATTGATGTTTATTTTATATAGCTACCATAACATACCTCAAGGCTTTGCATACCATTTTCGTCTTTAAAAGATGGCAGACAGTTGTTCTTCCACCAGTTATACTGGCCAAATAGAGGATTGATGAGTGCAGGAGATGTGATAGGTGTCATAATCAGCAGACCCGGGTTCGAAACTCTGTAAGGAACGAATAATAGTATTTCTTCGACTTTAACAATTTTGTTAATATTATCAAGAATTATCCAGAGATATCATGTTTGGCTATGTCTGTCTGTCTGGCTATCTCTGTATGTGTGTCTGTGTTTATAAATATAAATTTGTATCTTTAATGTGGCATGTTGGCGACCAGTTTGACACTGGCGAGAATGGGAATGAATACTACTGCGCCATTTTGGGCACATGACACTCAGGAATGTTAATGTTAATGTGTGTGTGACCACTCGTTTTCTTTTTCAGGTTTGGTTATGGTTATGCGTATGCACTTCCATCTTTGTTCGTTGTTTGGTAAGTGTAGTGTTAGTAAGTCAAATGGGCGTATTGTTTATTCTATGCGAGTTTCGGTCAGTCAGAACTGCGTGTCGATTGGTAAATGTAGGTGTTGGTCGGTAGATTAGTGTTTGTTTGTCAGTCATGTGTATGTTTGTTAGCAGCTATAGTTTTAACATTATATTTCCTATCGTCCTTACACGGTCCCCTGATTATAATTAACTACTATCGCCAGTGCTGCACTAATGTTAAACACATGTACAAGGAAAGATAATCTTTTGTTCTGGACTAAAATGCCCAACAGGATAAGAATATTCATCATGATTCATTTTGATATGATTTGTAGGAATCTTTGTGCAGTCGTGTATGGAATATTTTAATTTGCGTTAATGTCACTTTGCACAAACTTCTTAAAAAGGAGCATGCTTGTGCAAATTCTATATTGTATGCACGTTTATGTATCCATCTGAAGCTGAAAGGGCAAATCGTTTTTTGTTCACTCATTTATTTTATGTATTCATGTCGAACATGCAAATGAAAACGTGGAACACTTTTCCTGAGTCACCAGTTAAACGACTACCAAATATAACAGTACGCGTATTACGTATACAGCACAAAACAGAGGTCACACATGAGGATAGGTCTAGAGGTCACACATCAGAATAGGTCTAGAGGTCACACGAATGAATAGGTCTAGTGGTCACACATTGGAATAGGTCTAGAGGTCACACATGGAAATAGGTCTAGAGGTCACACATGGAAATGGGTCTAGGAGTCACACATGGGAACAGGTCTTACTGAATTTTGTAAATACATATTTGACTCTCAAAAATTCGGTCTAGAACATTTGTTATGTACTGAAAATCAATAACGCGATTATTATTATTATTATTATTATTATTAAAAGGGATTTTCATAATTTCCTCTCAGAGTTATTGTGGCAGTCATATATTTCTTCACGCTATTCACCTGTTCGGTTTATTTTGAACGTTGACAACTTTTCGAACACACACATACACACACAAAGACACAAATGTGTGTGTGTTTCATTAAATATTCTTACATCAACATTGATTAAAACAGATGTTAACTATAATGATCTTGAGTAAACTATATTTTTAAAAAGCATCAGGATACATAAACTGATTGATTAAATCTTTACACTTTAAGGAGGTTTTTTGCTTGAGGTTTTCAGCTTTTCTTTAAAAAAGACAGTGCTATTGTGAAGGTAACTGCATGATAAGACATAAAAAGAAGTGCATACAATGTTGCATTTACATTACATTGAGATCAAATTCTTACGCATGAGATAAGAAAGAATCAGGAAGTTACAACGGCGTGGTCATAAAGTGAGTGCGTAATGTGAATAGATCTCCAAATCACGTCAACAAGGTATCTATAGCAAACGTCCGTTGAATCTTTTGATTAGGATTTGCACCTGGTAATTTAAGAGTTTGAAATATGTGACTTGAAACAGGATTTCAGATGCGTACTGACCGCACCAGAGGGTGTCTGCTGGAAATACAGCAAAATACAACTAAGAACACAGACTTAGGAAAGGTAACAAAACATATTAAATAGATAGCAAACGATGATCATAATTTTGTTTAATCTGAAATCTGAAGCAAAGCATAATCTTTACGCAGCGAATCTACACATTTGTCGAAGATACAGTTTTTTAATCTCACACCAGTCTCAATGGATGATTAAAAATCTAGAGACACCTGAAAATTACCAAGTTTATGTCCCAAGTTTAATTCCTGTCTTAAACGGCATATATAGATGTTTACTACATCATGAACGAGCACACCCATGTACAGTGGCTCAGTTTACGGAAATTGATGTATCGGTCTCCGCCGTGAAGAGTAGGTTATCATTTTTAAAAAAAACATTATAAACTTTCAACAGGATTTACATGTATGCATGTACTCTAATCGAGGCATATTGATATGACTGTATGATAAGAAATAAAAGTATCTGCGCCCTAATTTCGTGATCGAATGAAACAGTGGCCAGTTTCCGGCTGGAGTAAGGATGGGGGAAAGCATGGCGACTGATAGACTGCAGGTCCATGGTGTTGCTTTTTACTCATGTATTTTTCTTAGCACCTCACTAACCTGTAAACCGACCGTTATTCTAAGCTACTCACCTCCCGTCTGCCCGACTTCATAGACCTAGTTAAATATTCGTTTACTAATAAAAAACCATTGTAAACCAATATGAAGTTAGAGATATGAGGCACTGAGTGTAACAAGTGAGAACTTTTGCACAGCTAAATCTTTGAAATTTGTATTTATCGTCAGCTTCCAGAATTATAATAGCAACATTCTAATGCTAATCAATATCGTTTGAACCGTATGACGAAAAATATAAAAGTACCCAACTTTTCCTCGTCAGTTCGATCTTCTGGCAAAATTGTACTTTGAAACAAATCTTCATGTTCACCGCATATGTTTACGATTATTATTTTCATATGTCAGTTATACCATATAATCAAAGTGACAAAGCGTGAGTGAAAACCGTATATAAAAAGTGCATCTTTAGTCCATATACATATATACATAAGAAATAATAAGTTCATAAATAATTGTGTAATACAATAAACAAAGAAATGTAATCTATCAAATGCTAATTTCCCATCTATGACAACGCGATAAGGGTGGGAAAACAGAGGCAAGCAGACACATGTATAAATGTATAGATGGAGAAGAAGAATGGAAAGAGGTGCATGACATGGAAGAGTGATTCTTAAAAGAAGCATGGCTATAATATCACGTGTGTAACTGTGTGTGTTAGGGTATAATGGGTAAAAAATGACCGAGTACAAGAAATGACAATCCTAAAATAGTCTCTTTATTCTATTAAAACCACGATATACTTTTCTGAAAATAATATAAGCTTACTTGTCTATCTACCCGTGGTCACTCATTTCCTTTTGTACTTTTTACAATTCAGACAAACTCAAAAGGTTTCTAAACAAACAAGACAGGGAATGCAAATTGTTCGAAAGCGCAACTTTTCTATAGCTGAACAGCCACGTGGTTCATCCATAAACTAGATGAATAATTATCCTTACAATGTTGTCGTTTTCTAGAAGCTCACGACACTAATCGGCCATATAATAGTAGGTCCTTTGTTCATTAGTGGCCATTCATAGCTTGGTTTAGGAGTTTATGGTACGTTTGCTGTGGTAAACAAGCGGTGTTTAGTTTATTTTGTAGTGTAGAAAAAAAAAATCTCTTCAAAACAAGCAAGTCGATAAAATTTTCCAAGGGTCTGAATATTGAAACGAGCACAAAATGCCCTACTTAACATATTTAAAGTCCAAGCGATGCAATTTTAGCATTATGCTGTAACTGTTGATTATCTGTCTATCTATCTATCTATCTATCTATCTATCTATCTATCTATCTATCTATGTCAGTATGACTGTCCAGCATGTTCATTATTAAGAGTGGAGAAACACTTACACCATAAGTGGTGTATTTTTTTTTTCATTAAGATGCACAAGAGACCTGTATATGTAGCACAATAATGTTTTCATTTGTACATCAAATTCAATAACTACAGCAAAACTTCAGGTATTTGGACACCTCAGGAGACAATTTCGATTGGATAATCGGTGATTAGAAAAGTATATTTTTGTTCAGAAAGTATAATTAGAAATGGAAATATCTGGATTAAATGGGTACATTCGTATGTTCGGCTGTACACGTATAACTAATTAAATACATATACAATTTTGGTAAACAATGGACATGTTTAAAATGAGAAAGTGTAAAATAAAACTACTATTACGGTACCTTGATTCAATACTTCACAACTATCAAAGATCTACTCGCACCATCCGTGATGGAATGGTAACGTAAGAATGCGATGGTCATCTTGTCTATGATCTGTTGAACACAACTGTCAAAATCCTTCTGTCAAGTTATATTTGATTGATGGGGATTATATTTCTTGGAAGATGATTGACTGTTACGCTTGATTGATGGGGATTATATTCCTCGAAAGATGATTTACTTTTTAGACATCCGATAAGCCACCATTTATCGTCGATCAACGGTTAATTGTTTCAGTTTAGAATATAAACTACCTTTACTCGGACCGTTGTTAATATTTCATCATGTATGATTAGTTTGGCTTTTCTGTGAGAAAGAACACATTGTCATAACGGTTGTCACTTAGCGACGATCATGTGTAGTAATAAACATTCCCTATTGCATCTCTCCCCTTCCCCGTCAATAACCTGCATTTTCTCTTTACTTCCTAAAAGATAATTTAGTTTCTCATAATGCCATAAGCGGTGTTCAGCCGGGTGTACTTAACAATTTCAACGAAGGTGAAGTCTTTGCATGTGTAAGATGCACAGTCGTAATGCAAAACTCTGGGATTTCACATTCACAGAATAAATGAATAGCATTCAAGGGTCACAAAGATGGCAATACAGGCTCACGCGACCAATCACACAGTAAAACACGTTTTCTTCATGCGTCAAGTATTAATAAGCAAAGATAAAAGGGTATTATGTTTATCAATGGAACAATAGGAATCCTAGACCATCATGGGAAAAGTGCCTTCTCAATTTATCTTACATTAAATGTGCACGAAAATATCGAATGTTATGAAATTACCCCGATGCTGCTGCTGATTATTATTATTATTATTTTGGTTGTTGTTTGTGCTGCTTATGGTGTCATTTGAAGTCTTTTGTAGTGATCCATGAGTTATTATTATTATTATTATTATTGTCGTTCCATGTTGTTTGCTGGTGTTAATGGTACCCATAAATATAATTGACATTTCCATGCTTTTCGTACCATTCTTTGGAACTAATTTTCCATCTATCTCTGAACTTTTCTTTTCTAACATAATGTACACAAGTCTCGAGTGCACATTTGCTGCTGGAAGGGTTCTAACTAAACTTAAATCAAAGCTCTTGCTGAAGAGTTTGGCAAGAGTTGTCTTCCTTACACAGCGAATTATATTTTAGTTTTATTATATTTTAATTTTAGCGAAGTGGGCCCTTCTCAGCCTTTAAAGAGGCAAGTGGAAATATTGTAACAACCAAAAGGGGGAAAGGGACTTTAAAATGTTTATAAAAATTAAAAAAAGGCAACGGTCTATTAAATGTTTCTAACAATAAAGAGGGGCAAGTTTATTTTTAAATATTTTGAAACAATCAAGAGGGAACAAGTGGCTTTAAAATCTTTGTAACAATCAAGATGGAGGCGAGTTTTTTTTTCCCCCAAAATATTTAAAGATTGGATATAACGTCAGCTCCTTCTTAAAAATCTTATAAGTGTACATTCAAAGCTTTGAATAAAAACAGAACGAATTGATTCGAAGAATAGAAAATACCAGTGCACTATACACAAATGTTCGCTTTAGCATAACTGTTAAATACGAAAGATATCTATATTTTTTGTTCCATTTCAAGTATATTTTCTTTTTACTGATGCTATAGAGGCATTTCAAAATGCAAGCGAAATGGAATAACGCATTGTGCCTGTTGCGCTTTATTCTAACTCGACGCTTTCGTTACACACGCGATTCATGATTTCCACTTCACTTCGTATATATCGCTTTCGTATTTTTTCATATCATTTATGTATCACTTACAAAAACTTAATAATATATTTACATATCGTTTCAGTGAGGGATGAATAAGATGATGCGGACATGGGAAGGAACATTTACATTCATCTGTCTGGTGCTTGTGGCATTTTCAAGTAACTATTTTCCCCTTTCTATCACACTGTCTGCCTGTTTCGTTAATTTTAAATTTTTTTCTAGCATCATCACCGCTCTGGTCGTGTAGTGGTTTGAGCGTCCTACTCGGGTACGGGAGGTAGTGGTTTCGAACCCCGGCTGAGTTATACCAAAGACTTATAAAAATGGTACTAACAGCTGCCTCGCTAGGCGCTCAGCATTAAGAGGTTAGTGTTAGGACTGGTCGGCCTGGTGTTAAGATAATGTAACTGGGTGCGAGATCATACTACATGTCTGCCACATAATACCCCTTGCCTAGACATCACTATAAACTGTCAGGCTGCAGACATCCTAGCGATATGACTGCAGTGTTAAAGCTACATAAAAATCCAAAACACACACACACACACACACACACACACACACACACACAGAGAGAGCATCGCGTGTAAATATTTGTCACTTTTCTAATGTTACATTCCAGCAAAATGCTTATCATTTGATTAAAAAATGACGTTAATTTCACGCATTGTCTTTGCTTAAACTTGTATTGTTGGACATATGTTTTACTAATATATATATATATATATATATATATATATATATATATATATATATAAAACATGCTCCATCTCCATCCGAGTCATACCGAAGACTTATATAAACAAATTGTACGAACAGCTCTTCTGTCTAGGCGCTCAGCATTAAGAGTTTAGTGTTAGGACTGTTCGACCCGGTGCCAGGATAACGTGACTGGGTGGGGCATCATGCTACGTGTCTAAGGCATGATACCATAGTGACATTACTATAAACTACCACTCTGCAGACATTGCGGCGATATTGCTGAAAAATGGTTAAAGCTACGTTAACAATCCAAATCACACACACACACACACACACACACACACACACACACGTACAACCTGTCATACGATGTGACTGGCTATTATAATTAATTATAAACTGTACAGTTTCTGAATCGAACTCAAGTGCACAGGCAATGGTTGATATGTTCATATGGATGGTAAATATCTATATTGGACATAAGGGAGGTCTTATGAATTTCGATATTTATGAGTTTCTTTTCTTGAAAATCGTCTCTGTCGTGGTGTTTGTCTTATTTTGCGATTTAACGCCATTTTTGAGCACAAGACAAACTGTACATGGCGTCCTGTATATTTTTTGCAGGAAGAACCTGGGAAAATCCCGGGAAGAACCATCGACCCACGGTAAGCTACTGCCAAGCTTTCTTACATATCCACGTTGACACGTATGAGCAATCACCTAAGGCATTCACGTTAGACCACCAGCCTTCAGGAATACCGTCTGCGTTTGGTACAGTAGAGACGATATGGTAAATGTACTATGGGAGGAAGAAATACGAGCTTTGTTTGAGGTCTAAGTGGTAGAAAATACGAAATAAAAACACCTTATGATTTTCGTTTATTCGAAAGATGGTTAGGAGAAAAGCTGCCAACTAAAGATAGAGACAGTTATGAAATGCATGGTAAGAACTCATTGGGACGCCGCGTTCATTCGTCATCACGGTAAAAAAAAAAAAAAAAAAAAAAAACGGACAGCGGTATGAACAAGATTCGTTAAATTCAATTCGGGACAACTGATAAATATACACGGCAGAGGCGGCGTTAGGAGTACGCGGGGTCTAGGGCCGACCATGACCGTGCGGAGCCAGAGTATCGATATCTCGATTGGTATGCTACTGCAAGCACTGATTATGTCTAGACTAGATCAACTTTCGCGTGCATTATGTTTCCAATTTGCCGGAGAATATAGCTTGACAAAATCATAAGGACGACCATAGGCCTAAAGCGCGGGGCCCCCTCAAGAGCGGGGCTTAGGGCGGTCGCCCCACTTGCCATCCCCAAACGCCGTTCGTTATACACTGTCAGCAAAATTAGAACTATGGCAATAGCGAGCAATCTAGAAGTTGTCTAGAAGTTCTGTATGCGAAGAGGACGGCATTGCGAAATTGAAGGTTGCATAGAAGTTCGAACGGACCTATCAAATACTAGTGGAAGAAGAAGTTGTCGCAGTAACTCTGATTCCGTTATTTGGGTGTGTCAGAAATGCCCTCCCGTTAACTGGTTTGGCCGAGCTGAGCGCGCCTTCAAGTATTTTGTCTACAACGGTTATGGTCATATCTATACTAAACAACTGGTTTCCCTGCAGCTTTACCTTTAATAAAAGTCGGTGTTTCAATATGTTAAATAATCAAACTTGGCATTATAATATACTGATTGACTTTGAATTATATTTATTTGTGTGGATTCCTTCAATATTTCTAGCTGACTTATTATGTGACCCTCTTTTGATTGAAATTTGAAACAGTTTTGCATCTGACCCCACCCACCCACCCACCTAACCACCTCCAACTTTTCTTTTGTGCATTTAAATTAAATTGTTCAAATCAAAATTTTTTTCATCATAGAAATCGTATTTAGGTGTTTTGATTAGGTTTCGTCTTTGTTTTTGATATGGATGTATTTATTTAGATTCGCGATGCCAAATTTCCATTCGTTCAGTCCCCTAGCCTAAAAATTGTATTTAAAAACTGGCCTGACTTTTCTCCTAAGGCGTTACATCTTATGGCTGATTTTCTTGCTTGTTTTAGACATTATTTAGTGGTCTTTCACATGGGCCGATATAAGTTTGTTCATTACATTTATGCAATAAATTTTATGTGCATAGTTGCTTTTGTGAAACTGTCACATTGGTGTATTTGTTAAGACTGGTTATTTTTGGATCATGTGTGTTATGGTTTTTATTTTGTATTGTGTTGTATATCAAAAATTGGATATAGGGTTATTTGGTTTCTTATGATGAGAGCTAGCCGTGACGGACGGAAACGCAAAGGCTGATCACGAATCATTATCATTTAAGAAATAATGCAGTAGTTTCTGACAAATGCTAGGGTAATGTGTTTATATTTCCAGTAGTATGCACTAAATATGATCAAAACATTTGTGACCCGAGCATTGACACATTGCAGGATACATAAGTGGAAATAGACATTGAATGTTGTTTAAGATCACTGGGAGAGATAAAGAGAAAATACGTAACATTTTGGTACAGCGTGTCTGTATGAAACGTTTCGTTAAACTTACAGTTGTTAGTATAAGCATCAGACAGGGTGAACAGACCACTAGGTGGAAGGTCCATTCACGAACAATAAAGCTTCCTACGAAAATGAAAATACAAGGTCAATAACGCCAAACCGAAGACTCTAACTGATCGATATTTTCTCTAATTGGGTACTCATTTTGTTTCTTTATTTTTGTCGCATTTATTTTAAAAACATATATATGTGCTTTGTTTACCCGTCGGACACTCAGTCTTGGTCGCACCCTCCCTGCTGCTGTAGTGTGTAAGTAATTAAATCATTAATTTATCAATAATGGAATCTTACACAGCTAGATCAGCTCGAGAGCGACTAGAGTCAATTGAGAAATATATCCCCGTCCGTGACTCTGTCAAGCAACAACTATAAGTGCGTCAGAAGTCTCAGGTGGAATTTGCAGAAGGTGCAGAACAGTTATTTAAACCAACTGTCGAACCAACAAAACGAATTGTTGCAGCAACTGAGGTAGCACAAAAAGCTCTTGAGACATTACCTGTTGATATTGTTGGCCGTCTTCAGGCAGCTCAACCACAGCTCTTGAGACATTACCTGTTGATATTGTTGGCCGTCTTCAGGCAGCTCAACCACAGCTCTTGAGACATTACCTGTTGATATTGTTGGCCGTCTTCAGGCAGCTCAACCACAGCTCTTGAGACATTACCTGTTGATATTGTTGGCCGTCTTCAGGCAGCTCAACCACCACCCCAGCAATCTCTTCAACCACAACCTGAAGTTCAACCACGACCTCCTCCAGAGTCAAAATTAACATTACAGATCAATTCACCAATGAAGGAATTGCCGTTATCAAAGACCCAGGCCAAGTAGTTAACACTGCCGCGTATGGATATCGTGATAGAGATAAGTATGTAAAACCCAAATATGTTAAAACTCTAACAAGTGCCGATTGGTTTAGGGATGTATATCGCGTAGCTAATGATTTTTCGCAAATCAGATCTGTGGAAGATATTTATGATTTTGGCCTCTTTAACCAGGAAGTACATGATTATATTGAACAAGTAAAGCAAGGAAGGAGACAAAGACGGGATGAAATGGAGCATCAACTTGATAAAGCAAAAGCAGAAAGGAAACGAAAAGAAATCAAGTCAAAATTTAAAGAGATTGAACAAACAAGGAAACAAAAGAAGAAGAAGAATTGGAATTTTATGAAATTAGACGATGGAAGAAATTACATTCTTCACCAAGTAAGACAAAAGCAGATAAAACAACAATTGATAAAGAAGGAGCAACTGGAAGTGGTATTGCTAATCGAGGAAGTGATCTTGTTATCCCATGCCCAAGTAACGGTCTTGCTGATGCTGAAAGATTAGAAATTCTGATTGTCGAGAAACGAGCTGGCAATAATTCCCACGAAATTATTAATGTAGCATATGCTATTTGCCAACGATTATTTACGGGCATTATCATGGACATTATTGTTTATCGGTCTTTTATTGAAGAAATCGTTGACGATTATCACAGTGATTGAGGCTATGTAATTAGATCAGTGACAATAATATAAGATGATCATACATAATGCTGAACGTGGACCGATCATGGTCAGGGTGACAAATTTGCGATTACCTACGTATAAAGAGATATATGATGATGGACTCGGTGATGTTGGTCAGGGTCTATTTAGATGGATAGCCCCAAAAGCAATACCGAATGCAAAACAATTATCAACGAAAGTTATTGACGTTGTTTGTGAAAAAGCTATTGGTGCTGTTGGTGATGCTGCTAGTAAAGCGTTCTCAGAAATCAAGGATAGACGTTCATGATTAAAACGACGAAAACCGCAATCAGTACAATTACCCAGTAGCGAAGTTATGCCTTCAAATGTTGGTAAAATAATACATCAAGCTGCAAATCAAAAACCAGCAGAGTTGGCTGGTGTACAATTGTCAAAAAAAGAAAAAAATATAACTGCTAGTCTGATAGCAGGAAATGCTCTACGTGTTAGCCGATAACAATTATAATAAAATATGTAAACGTGTATCTGATCCAGCATTTGACATGAACGCACCACTTTTCAAAGATGAGTCCGTGCGTGATTATCAATATTACACTTATGACGCACGCGTACCTAACGCACGAGGAAGAATCGAATTACAGGTTCATGATAAAAATAGCAATTTCTTACCCACTAGGCATTTATTGAGATCGAAGGTAGACTTTTGAAAGCAGATGATACAGCATACGGACTTTTAGATCGACCTGTTTTGTTAACAATGGTGTTATGGCATTATTTAACAGCGCCATGTACATGATTGACGGAACAAATATTGAATCATGCCTGGAAAACTTCGACGTTGCCATGATGATACAGGATCTAGCAAGATATTCTGATGATTGCTCGACGTTTTCTGGTCCGTCAGTAATGTTTGCAAAGGATACCACTGATCACCCCGAGAGTAACGATGTGAGACTGAATGCAGCTGGGGACGCAGTTGCATCAATGAATGACTATTTCAACTTAAGATTTGCCGCACGCAGATAAATGTTAAATGGAGAAGAAATTTTTTCCTGTGTGATTCCACTATCACATATATTTGGATTCTGTAGAAATGTTAGAAAAGTCATATTTGGCGCTAAACACACTGTGGCACTTGTACGAAAAGCCACCGACAATTATGTAATCTGGCGACCCAACGCAGTTGATGCTGGTAAAGTAATACTAACAAACGGTCGTTGTGGATGCCAGTAATAACTCCATCAATCGACGAAGAACAACGGTTACTTTATTGTATGAGTTAGGGCGTTAAATCAACATTATCATTGTTGACAATGACCACAGAGAGTATTCAGAGTAATGCTGCTGGGTTATTCACATGGCATATATCATCACAGCACGGAGTGTCAACACCACGACATATATTCATCGCATTTCAAGAAAATGCCAGAGTAGATTCGCAGAAACGAAATCCAATGGTATTTGACACACTTGGAGTTTCTGAAGTTGCTTTGAGGATAAATGGACATGAAGTACCTTAAGAAGAAGTTTTGCTAAAGTTTGATCAAAATCATGTTGCAAGTGCTTATCATCGGTTGATGACACTTATGGGGCGTGATCAGATTACTTTTCATTGGAACATTTAGATTTATTCAGGCAATCTGTCGTTGATATACACTTCCGAGCTCGTGTAGCTTGACTACCCGCTGATGGTTACAGAACAATAGTTGTCATACTTTCAGATAAAACAATGATGCTTGAAGGTGTTGGTGAACGAATGAGAGTCATTGATGCCCCAGTAGTAAACATGTAAGTAAATCGCTCATGATGGTATAATGTCATATCATCATGTTAGTGTCAGTTTGACTCCTGGTCAGATTAAAAACTACAATCAGTATAAAAAAGGAATTGTGGAATAAAAATATCACTAAAGATGAGCAAATCGCAGGTGGTCCGACTTAACTATTGTTGTCAGAACGTCAACTCAGGCACTTCAATGAGACAAAACAATCAAATACCAGTGTACGACTTAATCTTTCTGATGGCGCTATTAAAGACATCGCTATGATGGGTGGTATATATGCACTTCTTGCAGATATACCAGCGTTAATGGTCGCTGAAGCCACATCTGTTGCAACAGCAGCTGCACGTGATGTTGATGGAACTGCTGCTGGGATGGCATTAAAGAAAGCAACAGGTCACAAAATCAATACTTCCAAAAAAGAGGAAGGTCTAAGACTGCCAGGAACTCCCCATTGGTACGGAAGCGGTTTAAAAACTTACCGGGAAAAGTTGTTAGACGCAAAGCGTCTCATTCCTATGTCCAATTTTGATATACTTGATGCCGTTGCGCGATTAAACATATAAAACTTTAGAGGTATTTTTATGCGTGATCAATTACCAAAACAACCAAACCGTGTTGGAACTCGATACAAGTTCCCGCTCTGGTATTTATTTGGTTGCGTACGCCATTGATCCACGTGGAATTATTTGTTTCGATTCGTATGTGTTGGCGTCACCCAATTTATTTTCAAAACATGTCGACAGAGCGCATATCATTCCACCGATCTGGTATTCAACGTTACCAACACAGACAATAACCCATTGGCCAATATGAGGCCATGATTTAATTGTTGTACTCGACGCTGTGTCAAAATCTTCCGATGCACCTCAGAAGGTTGTACATGCGCACACGAGTTATGTTTTAAATAATTACTAATCATATAATGGTTGATATTTATGGAAGATCTTCTTTCAAAGAAAAGAAGAAAAAGAAGGTGATATTGATTTGTTGAATCACGCGACACGAGATGATCTTGCTGATCTTATGAACCTCTCTGGAGTTGACCGAGATGAAGTTGTTATTTTTCAGGATAAATACGGTGTTTTAAAGACGAGTAACATTAATTGGGTCGACATAGTTCGTAGAGTTCTTGGCGCTACCACGGATAACATTCCAGTATTTACTGACGGCGGTAGAATTAAAGACTAAAATGTATCAGTTACAACTATCAGAAATGAGATTATAAAAGTCGGACATTGAAACGATTAATCAACGATTAGGAGTTATGAGATCATAAATCATTTTCAGAGCTAATCACGATAGCGCAGAGTAAAATCGATGATATTAGAAAAGACTCGAAGATGTTATCAATGGAATTCCTGATTTTGTTAAAAAATTCATCTGACTAAAATTCCTCACAAGCAGGTCATGAACGTGGTACACACAGTGTCATCAGAATCATCAACATGGTCCCAGCAAAATGACGATATCAAACATACCGCGTAAGTCACTGGTTTGTATAGGCTGTCCGTGTTCAGCGGCGCATAATTTAGTATATTTACGTCATTTAACCAATATTTTTTCTTGAACCGTGTATATTGTGTTAAATAAAGCGGAGGAAGAAACGTTTATGCTGGCCCATCTGATAAAAAATTAACCGCCCCGTGTTACTGGTGGTGTCTGGAATTTGTCGCTGAAACACCTCAATTGATTACTTAGTAATTAAAATATAATGACACCCCCAATGAACGCTGCAGCATAACATTACAGATACAACCAAGAATGTGAGTTGCAAACCAAACTGAAAAATATCATTGACGAATATACAGTAAAAGTAAAACAATATCGCAGACGTACAATTGTCATTAACACAATGGTATATTTGGCGTCCGATGTTATCGCTAGGACAGGCGTATTGCTATCAACAATAACAATGACCTCACCAGCAGTTATAACAATTTGTGTTTCGGCTGCAACAACAATTGTTGGTATCATCGAAACAAAATATATACGTGTAGCGAAAATAAATTGCATGAATATATAATAAAGTTACATACAACAACGCTAGCATATTCCAAGTTGTCTTCGTTGATATCATCATGCCTATGTGATGGAATAATGTAAGAGACCGAGTTCACAGAAACGATTAAGATTTACAACGAAGCAATGACTTAGTCAGAATCTAGGTCCGATTTAGAAAATCGGGATTTAGAATCAGGAGTTAATAATAATGTCACCGTCAAATGAATTACTGCAACAGACTGGTGTTAATCCAACACCGATGAAAACCACGATGATATAAGCAAGCTCAACCAATTCAAAATTCAGTGTTTGGTTTCCAACTGCAATTCCAGTAAAAGAAATAGCACTAGCGCACTTACGAGATTGGCCAAATATTAGATCAAAATCATTTGGTGGGTTGCCATCAGATAATTCACTGGTATTTTCGTATAAAAGTAAACCAGATGGAACTCCCGATTGGCAAGTTGTCGGCTTACTCACAGGCAGTTATCATATCGAACAAATCAAGGACGAATTCTAGCGCAGAAATAAATCTGTTATAGAAAGGGAATTTAAAATTGCCATCACTGTTTACGAACCATTATTATCAGCGTCAAGAGAAATAAATTCTCTAGATTATGCAGTTCATATATATCAATCGTCGATTAGATATGTATGAAGATGGCCTGAGGTTCTACCGGAATATCAAGGAGCATTATAACCAAAGTTAGATGATTTTTCTACTAACGAAAAAAATTAAAAAATGTTCCTGAATATCGAAATATTTATCCGTGGATTGGAACTAACAATTTGTATCGTTTTTATACTTTTAGTGGCGAGTTAAGATACACGGACGTTTATAAAATGTATTCCAATCCCATGAATTCTGAGATCAATCAAGCAATCAACAAAATACGAAATCTGTTTTCGTCGTTATCACAGTACTATAATGATGATTTTAAACAACAGATAATTGAAGCAATACAACATCTAAATCAGATAGAATCAGATTATAATTACTTTAATACAACGTTCATTGAAAACGTACTTAACCGTGCTATTTCTCCCTCCCGCCATAGAAAACCATTTATCGGTTATTAAACAATAACAGAAGAATATTAGGGACCATATGACTTTATATTCGTAGTACCAACTTTTAATAAATAGGAACTAAAGCTAATTATCAATGAAAATTTTGCTAAAAGTATCGATTCGTGGAGAAAAAAAGTCCCACCAGCAACTATTCTCAGACATAACAATGACCCGTACGGCGGTGGCAGACATATTTCACCAGGAATTGTAAATATAAAATCAACGATCGAAGTCAATCTTGTATTTTTTGCAGATATTAAAAAGATCTTGAAAAATCCAATCAGGCTCAGCAGGGATATATTTTATATATATTTTACACCTCAAGTACCTCCTGGATATTTGAATGTACAAGAACCCATTAATCCGGTTTATCTGCGATGGCATAGTCCGCTATTATTAGGGACACATTTCAGGCTTACTGATAAAAACGGACACTTGCTTGATTTGCAATATAAGTTTTGAATTTAATTTGTGTGCAAGATCATAGATCTTCACGTTCGTGATTGATTTTCAGTCATTATTCCTAATCTTGGGAAATAAAATATTTTATAACAGAACTTTTTACTGATTCTTGTTCAGATTTCAGGTAAATGGTACTGATACTCAAAATTGTAAAAATCCCACTGAAAACAGAAAAAATACAATTTCATGAAATATTATCCAGAATTTATTTTTTTAATGATCATCAGTCAGATTTCAGGTAAATGGTACTCAACCTTGACAAGGTCAAGGTAGTTAGATTTTATAATTTGATGGAGTGAATGTTACTCAAAATTGTGAAAATCATACTGAAAACAGAAAATTACAATAATAAATATCATAATCCGAATATAAATAAATCTGAACAAATATTATAATATGAATAAATATTATCCGAATATATGTATATTATAATCTGAATAAATATTATAACCTGAATACAAATAAAAATCGTATTCTTCACTGATTATCGAATTTGATGGGGGTTAATAGTATTCAACCTTGACAAAGTCTAGGCAGTTAGATTTTATAATTTGATGGGGTAAATGGTATTTAAAATTGTGAAAATTATTCAGATCTTATAATGTGATGGGGTAAATGATACTATAAATAATAATTATAGCACTGAATTCATAATTTTTTCCGGTAGATGCTACTAAAAATAATAATCATAGGACTGAATCAAAATAAATATTATTATGAGATTAAAAATAAATTTGAATCAGAATAAATATTATTATCAGAATACAAATAAATTTGAACCAGAATACATATTATTATCGGATTAAAAATAAATTTGAATCAGAATAAATATTATTATCAGAATACAAATAAATTTGAACCAGAATACATATTATTATCGGATTAAAAATAAATTTGAATCAGAATAAATATTATTATCAAAATAAAAGTCAATCTGAATCAAAATTAATCTGAATAACAATGAATATTATAATCATGTTTGTGTTAACACTTTCAATTTTTCAATCACTAGTGACTTTGTCATTGTTTTCATTTTCACAATCCATTACCCCCGACAAAGCTGAATCGCTAGCTGTTGCCATAACTTTCACTTTTACAATCCTATTTAGTGACGTTTTCATTACTTTCACTTTCACGGTCACTGACAGCGCTTTCATTGTCATGATCAGATATAATCTTTTTCAATTGTCTTACACGTGTATTAATAATCTTTTATGTTTCGTATTTGTGAGATAATTCTGATCTAATTTTTTTCAATTGCGCGGGAGAAAAAAAACGAATTTGTCAAATTCTGTATCTTTGACTGTCGCGAAGGATTGGAACATAGATTGTTGAATCAGCTTATTGAATCGGTATTCTGCTGGTAATGTATATCTATCGTCAAATTTTCGTTGTTGTAATGATTCAAAATCACGAATAATTTTCTCAGGATCAGTAACTTTTATACTATTAATATGTACTTTTTAATTTCATAAAAATAGCAATAATATTTTCGAAATTCATTATATAATAAATATATATTTAAAATAAAAGGTATTTAGACAACTCTATAGACAGCGCAAACTCATGTGAACTCCTAGATTGCCAAACAACATTGTAGCAAGTTCAGAGGGTGTTACGAAGTATTTACACAACGCAACCCCATGTGAACGCCTATATTGCCAACCGACAGTTCAGAGGTACGAAATATTTCCACAACACAACGCCCATGTGAATTCCTAGATTACCAAACGACATTCAAGCATGTTCAGAGGTCGACATATTTAAACAACACAACCATGCGAACGCCTTGATTGTCAAAAGACATTCTAGCAAGTTCAGAGGGCGATATATTTTCAATCTTAGACCTAAGGACGGCACAACTCCCATGTCAAATCCTAGATTGCAAAACGACTTTCTAGGAAGTTCAGAGGGCACTAAATATATACAGTACATCTTAGATCTAAGGACAGCACAGTACATATAGTAGCATATTTGCAGTATATACAATCTTAGTTGTATGGACGGCACATTATATCTTATAGCATATTTACAGTATATACAATCTTAGTTTATATGGACGGCACAATGCATATAGTAGCATATTGACGGTATATTTAATTTTAGTTTCTATATATACGGCACAACAATAACTTATTCTAAAACTTATTTATATGGGCTGCACAACATATAATCGTATCTAACTTAATTCCAAGGACGGCACAACACTAGCTTGTTATATAACGTAACTCTATGGACGGCACAGTACATATACGGGGCCTTCTCTACGTTCAACATTTTTGCACACTCTTCTGCAAAATCAACACCAGGAAGTACAAAGAGCACCCACCACGTCGTGACATGGTGGGAGGGTGTGCTTGTCTGTTGAAAATCGAGCATTTGGGTGGACCCGAATAATAAAACGGGTCCTATACTATATAATCTAACCAATGCTTATAAATCCAAAGCAGCTCACGCAATGGGTGTGGCTTTTTCGCACATACAAGTGCGTTTATCCTCTCACCCCAACACCACACTTCAAATACGGTTTTGGTCATAAAGTCCCTCTTCGTACACTTTGTAAGTGAAGTCCACACAATTCTTTTACGCGGGCTTTGTCACAAGGAGTTGTAGAACCTATCGTTAACCATTTACAATTATTCTTTGTTTGAACTATTATATATATATATATATATATATATATATATATATATATATATATATATATATATATATATATATATATATATATATATATATATTCAATTGAAATAAATTTTTTGTCTTAATATTAATATGGAGGATTTTGAGAGATTATCTGCAATCGAACCCTCTAAAGTTAGTTTCGATCTTGACAGAAGAACTCCTGACTTATGGAGGCAAGCTCTGGTTGATCAGACTAATATTCTGATTTAAAGTATTCGTGGTTCCAAGAAAGAATTTCACGATGATGGTGCATCTCATGTGTTGTCAACATTCAGAATCATGCGCGACACCGACGGTGTCTCCGAAGGTGTTATCGAAAATACAATGAACGATGATCGAGCAGCGACGATCATTAATTATCTCTATAATCAAAGATAATTTGTTAGGTAAAATTTTTTGTGGGAGTAGACGATACTTGGATTATCCGTGACAAATATGACCGTGTCCGTCTTCACACTGGATATATTGTTACATTAAACCGTATTATGAGCAAGCATATCCTGTGACCGCAGTTATTTATGTAATATATCCGCTGAATGATAAACCCAGCATTAATGACCTCAAAACCTATGAAAGTTTCGAAAAAAATTGTGTAGCCGAACGAATTACAGAACACTTCACAAACGCGATACGTGGAAATAAACTAACAAATCTACGACGTGAAAAAATAAACAAACGGGCTGAATCAGTGAAAGATGATGTTGCTAAGTTTGAAAAAGCAAAAAATTTCAATAATGGTAAAAACAATAAGAGGAGAAGTATTATACGAGCCAAAATATTTAGCGAAAGGAGCTCTGATAAATATCGTTGATCATAATGCGCATGCTTGGACTTCTGCTATAATAATATTTCCAAGCGATACAACCGTTAGAATTTACCAAGGAGATATATTTGATTTTATTAGCGAAATAAGTAAGAATAATCCTGTATTTGTGTGGCTGTTTCAAAGTTCTGGTGATGGAAACTATGATCAGTTTCTACGACCTGACTGAGATATTTATCGTACAGAATCTCTCCATGAGGAAATGAAAAATCTTTCGCAGCGATAATCATCGCTGAAATATAACCATGACAATGCTGAACAATTAATGAGTAATTGCTTTACCGTTCCGTCAGTTATTGCTCTTTTGCTCAGATGGAAAATTCATGGAAATCAACACGATTGTTATTTCTTGAAGAAATACAACGCAGTTGTATCGAATACGTACGTGGCGGATTGTGGACCACTAAATAAGATTATAGTGATGTTATGTCGGTTGATTCGCTTGTATCGAGTCATTCATGTTTGTCTAAAATCTCCATATGATTTTCTGTGTCTGGTTTGGCCATTTTTTTCTTCAAAGAAAATATGGGCACGTATAGTTTTATTACGGTATAACCTTGATGCAAAAATAGTATCATCATTGCTTGTAAGTGAAGCAATTATATCATATAGTTCGCAGAAACAGGTTTGGTTACCATAGCGAAAGAAATATTCTGATGATGAAAATCCTGAAATAACTGATTTTGAGAATAAAATACCAAAAGATCTTGGCATAAAAATAAATGGTAAATTTACCCAAGGGGGATTATATGATCATAAACGACAGTGTACAAGATTAATTATAGATGATGCTGAACGAGATTTTGTAATTATTTATACAACGAAGAGAAATATATTTATAAGTCGAAGTAATGTTAACTTATCGGACGGAACTAAATTAGGTATAATTGTTACTTACAAGGATGGTGAGTCACCGCTGTTTACTCATTTATGATCTTCACTGCTCGCATGCGTTTCGATAAATTTATTATCGATGATAGACAGAATTCCTAGATTTGTGATTAGAGTCGCCACAGACTCATTTTATATCGATAAATAATACAGGATTGCAAGAACAACGTCATATCGGTTGCTGATACATAATCGGGCGAATGGAGAATAAAACAAGAAATGATGCTTAGTTATTCTGAATCTGCCGACTTTGAAATCAAAGATATTTATTACAAAAATAATTAAATATCAGAATTGTCTTCTGCATCATCGGTATATGATCCTGCGACCAGACATAAAACTTTATCAGAAAGGACCATGGTGTTCTGGTAAAACAACACGTGTGATCGAATTATTTCGTCGGAGTTCTTTAGACTCTGTTGATATAATTGTTTAAACAGCTACACATAGACTCACCAGAGAAATGAACGAACGAGGAGTAGAATCTCACACTTATCGCAGCTTCTTCCGATGAAATGGAGATACCTGGACTCATGAACAAATGGGTGAAAAATGTATTCCGAAGATTATCATCTGGGATGAAATATGTACCATTTCATTAGAAACGTTAAAAGTATTTCTTGATTGGTTGTTTACAAAATACTGATGTAATAATGTGTGGTGATCATGGTCAACCGCCACCTTTTGTTGGAGTGTCTCCACATGATGGTTAAAAACAATTGTTGATCATTATGAAGAAATAACTGATGATCATAGAGCACATGATCCAGAATTAAGAGATCTTAAGAAATTAATCAACCTACAACCAAATAAAATCAGTGTGAAATAATGCGTGAGATAATTTCAGAAACTCCTATGAACGATTTTCTGCAAGTGTGGAGACCAGATGATTTGATAGTTGCAAGTAGAACGATAGTTCGTGATACACTTCAACAACAATTATTTCTGTTACATAAAGTAAAGTTTTCAAATCTACCTGTATCATTGTGCTATCGTCCAGCAGATACTCGAGGCAAAATATTGACGTTGAAATTCCAGGAAGCTTGTCAGAGTCAAGGAAACAAAATCTTGTGTTAAATTATATTGTTTTAGTTCCTGTAAGTGTTTTTGAGACCGCATTAACGATGGACAAAACTCCATGGACACTAGGATATGCTATAATGATTCATTCGTCACAAGGATTAACTATTTCGGATACTAATATTTGGATTACTGATGACCGTATTGAATGGTCAAATTTAGTTTATCACGCAGTCTTTCGAGTCAGAAGAATATCATAGCTGCGGAGGTTATCATTTTCACAGGAAATAATAATCAAATTCAAGAAACCATTGCTGGCAATAGCGATAATGTATGAAGAAAAAAAATATAGTTATAAACAGTGTGACAAATAAAAAATAAAGGCGACTTTGATATCGATGTTGAATTTATCATGACATTGAAACAACGACAGAATAATCATTGTGCGAGCTGTAACACAGTAATGTTGTGGCAATATTCAAATAATAATCCAAGACCGTTTACCGTAGATAGAATTAATAGCAGTCTTGGTCACACACGCGAAAATGTGATGCTGACCTGTCTTGAGTGTCATCGACGTCGAGGCGCCAGTTCACAAAAGTGAATGCGGTGGTAATTGTGTGTCTTCAGGAAATACTTGTAATTGTTTATTTACAAATCCACGTTGAGGAGCAGTTGAATCTATTCTGTAGATTGCGGGTCTACCCGTGGATCTTACTACAATGGACATTATATATGTCGTCACACTCCAGTTAGGATCAGTCGCTCGTTTTTACCTCCTCCAAGTTCACCAGGTTCATATAAATACCTTACTGTCACATTACCTAGCACTGGTTGTTTTGACAAATGACGTCGTTGTATTGGTATATGTTTTTTTTTGTGATCGCATTCGTAGGTTTCCTATAAATTGCACGAGTAATCTCATTATTTAACGCAGCTATTACACTTGGTAGTCTTCAACCCGTTCACGAGATCTCGTATCTTTCTGAATTATTTCCTTCGCATAGTGACAGTCAAATAACCGCTCAGCAGGTGTTCTAATAAATTGTTCAACAAATGCCTGATCGCGATAAATTTGGGTGTGCCCTAGTCTGATTTTGACGTTATGTTTTTTCATCAGAGATGATACTGCACCAAGAAATTCCTTGCCAGGATCAACCTGTAACAACTGTGGCCATCCCAAGGGTCCTCGATGATAAATTCGTTGAAAAGCAGATACAACTTCAGCTGCTGTTTTAGTTGACAGTGGTTCTGCTTCTGTATATCTACTTGCAGCATCAACGACAATCAACGCGTATTTGCATGTAGCTAATTGACGTGAATTTTAATAGTATCCTGTGCTTAAAAACTAAATATCTGCTTGATGATTATCATCGGGAGTGATGACATCAAAATGCGCGTACTTAATTATTTTCGGTGGTGGCAGATACATTTGCCATATTGCCTGTCGTGCTAACCATTTGCAGCAACAGAACGTGTGACATTTGCTGCATCAGCAAGTTTACTAAGTGCTGATCTACCTTTCCAAAATCCTCTTGGGATATAATAAATCGATTCCATTATACTAATAATCAGTTGATTAATTACCGGCCCCTAATACTAGTTTGCCTTACATCGCAGATCTTACTAGGGAGCTATCAAGATTTTATCTGAGAGATTTATTTGTTATGGAATTAACGAGTTAATCAACCTCACATCTGCAATATGTCGTTGTTGTAGATTTTAATTTTTATACGCTACATCATGAACGTGACATGCTTGATCAATCGCATTTTTTTGGATATTCTCCATGTCTTGGTTGATCTCGCTCGCCAAGTCGGATGTCAAGTCGGGTTCCAGGACCACACTAACTATGACCAGAAGGATGTTTTTCTCTTGGATATTTAGCCAACGGTAATTTTTCTAAAGAAGTACCGATATTACCACCTGTCATTATACGAGACGAAATAAATTTTTAATTATTTGTACCACATTTCACACACTTGCCTGTAAGTGTGCGATTTTTTTTCTTGTTATTATCCTTGTTAATCCACTTGTGAAAGTGGGTGCTCTGCATCAAACACATTATACATCCATATTATTTATCATAATTGTGCAGCAGAGAAGTTATTGATTTTTCAGCGACACGAAAGCATGAGCCAGTCAAGCATCATCCATCGCTACCAAATTATATCAGAGGAATTATCATAGGTCCATCTGGGTCTGGTAAGACACAATTATTATTTTATCTGATAATGAGATGGCTGAAGTGGGATAAATTATATTTAGTGGCTCCATCCGTAGATGATCAGCGATACTACGATGTGCTTAAGGATTTTAATGAATATGCAAAATTGTTGGACGCGGACGGCAATGATATTATTAATTTTATCACTGATATTGATGAAGCCCCATCTGAAGATGACCTTGATGAATTTATTAATAATCTCGTAGTATATGATGATGTGATGCTGGTCAAACAATCAAATCCATCTCAGATATTTTCTTGCGGTAGACACATACACACATACGTGATTTATGTTACTCAGCGATACACACAAATGCCTAATGTGATCTGAGATAACTGCAATATTTTAGATGAGTTTAATGGCTTTCATATACATACTCTGCGAAATATTCATCAGACATAGTGTTCATGGGTTATGGATATGATTAAGTCCAAAAACTTCTTTTCACGTGCGCAAGCTACCCCACACGGATTTATCATGATAAATATGCATGACCCTCGGTCGCGATATCGTGTAAGTGTTGATAAAAGTTTTGATTAAAGGTGCAGCAGCAGAGAGGCTGACGACCAAGAGTGACTGTCCGACTGGTAAACAAAATACATATTTTTTTATAAATAAATGCGACAAAAATTAAGTAGCAAACTTAGCTAACCCAATTAGAGAAACTCTCGGTCAGTTAGAGGATTTCGTATGGACCTTATATTTTCATTTTCGTATGAAGCTTTATTTTTCGTGAATGGACCTTCCACCAAGTGGCATGTTCACCCTCTCTGCTGCTGTTTATTTATAAGGTTTCACCGTTTTCGTGTTTTGCTTTGGTCCATAGTGTTGCTGTGCGCGTGCTTCTTGAGACTCCGATGTGAGCCGGGTAGTGATGTCCCTCATTATCATCGTTCTCTACTTAAGGGACATACCTCAGCAGTTTATTTTTCGAATTGTTATCTATATTGTTCTTTTTTAGAGTTTCCGTTAATATTATATTAGTCACTGTGATTTAAATTAATGTCTTATTGCTAGACTCGGATATTGAGAAATTCTGGCTTGCTATGTTTGGGAGTAGAAATAGTTCTAACATATGGCAATGAACGACTATGTTGCTCAAACATCCCGTTCTACCTCCAGACATTCAAATAGGTCGCAAGAAAGTAATATAGTGCACTCACGCCGAAATATTAAAACAAAAATAGCAGCATAGGCTGATCTATTTATGCTTCTAATATTGTGCAATTGACAGATCACAAACTATAGAAGCATTAAGTCAGAATAGTGATGTATCTATCAATAAATAGAACTATCTGACATCGTGACATCTGCAAGTATTGCTGTGACGATGCCAGCGACAACCGTCAATATGATAAGGGAAACGGAACATGATATGGATGACAGACTGGATTAAGTCTTTGCTGTATAGATGTTAGGCAGTAAAACAAATCATACATCTGAAAATTGCTAAATGATGGACTAGGTTAAATCATTGCTGCGAAGATGCCGAAATAAACAAAATCATGTACCTGATGATTGTACATACTATTTTGGCTTGGGAATACCTATCCAGTTGCATATTCAGTAAAACTCTAAATATTTAAGGAATACTGTATCATTCGACAAATACAAGTCAGAGATTCGGCAACTTAATTTCTGCATTTACTGCCAAAATTGTAGAAACTCCATAATAAGCAATTCTTATATCAGAAGTCTTTTATTTAATAACAAAATGTATTCCGTATGTATCCACTAAACATTTAAAGATTATCATTTGGCTAATGAAAAGGTGTTCAGGCAATTTCGCAAACAGGATTATCACATCAGTCTGTATT
>JAPYKE020000203.1:575000-691134 GCA_028554795.2 Sinohyriopsis cumingii
TAAACGAGTTGGAAATATAAACTAAGGGAAGCGAGGAACCAGCAAGAGGTAATTCAAGCATCTAAATATATTTATAGTTCATCTAAGTCATTATTATGTTACGAGTATGTGCTCTTAATATAAGTAACAGAAAAAAGTGACAAGCAACAAGCTTTAAAAAATTCAACAAATAATTGCTCTGGAACACAAAGTAAAAAGAAGGAAATAAAAAAGAAAAGAATTTACGGCATTGCGAATTAAATCCTAAAATAATCATCAAATTACAGACACAAGTCCAAATAATTTCAAGTCCTAAATAAAATTTGCTACAAGTCAAAATTAAATCTCATGACATATAGTCAAATATCCACAGGGCTTTTTTTTAACGGATTTTCGCAGATATCTTTCTTGGAAGGTCTTGAGAGAGAGAGAGAGAGAGAGAGAGAGATGATCAATTAGCCTGCTGTCTTAACAGACCACACAGAGAAAGGTTCAGGGAGAGCAATATTAAATACTATGCCTTTAGATCCATACTCAAAGGTGTTATAAAACATGAATAAATTAACAAAATAAACAAGACATTAAAAAGATTGCAGTATATATATGTCAGGGAATTGTATATATTTATTGTTTGTGTTTATTTATTAATAGAATTTACTCGGGTTTCGTATTTCGTGTACAGCATTACCTGACGGTGGTTTATCTACATCATACATTATTTCAACGTAGTGAGTTCGGATCACTCCATGCTGCGCGAGCAAAGTGTTTACGATGGGAAAACCAATGTATCTTGAACACACAGGTCATGCGTTGCGACACAGCCAGTGTACACATAGTTCATGGTACATTCAAATTCGCATTACTGAAAGTCTTGTCAGTGAGCGGTCCACGTTCGGGCGCAATATCTTCAGCTGTAGAGCTGAGAGGGGTGAAGGACTGAAATGGGTGAAGGGCTCTAAGGAGTGAATTAATGAAGAAGTTATAGAGATAGTGACATATATATACTGTATCTTTGTATCTGCTCCATACTGTAGATGTCGATATAGCCGTGGTGATAATTTGGGTTGAGGTATACCCAGTGTGCTGCTGTCGGGGGAATGTTGGACCGGAGGTTGATATTGGTTATCTCGTGGTGAGGGACGAAAGCTTCGGGACCAACGGGTCTGCAGGGAACCAGAAGTTCTATGGATCCTTTGGCAGACCATGAAGGGCGGATCATTCGTGGTTGCTCCTTGACCATCCGACCGAGCGGTGGGGCTGAAATAACTCCGCAAGATGTCCCACTTTATAACAGATCAGTTATCACTATTTGAGTGAAAGATATCATTGTCACTATTTGAATGAAAATATATAATAGTTAAATTAAATCAGTTCTCACTATTTGAGTGAAAACACGACATTGTCACTTTTGAGTGAAAACACGTAATTGTCTACATACAAACCAGTTACCAATATTTGAGTGAGAACATGTCATTGTTTCTTTTTTTAAAACCAGTTACATAATTTGAGGAATGTAATTGTTTCTTTTTGCACTTATTTGTTTCGTTTAATTTCAATAATTGCTGACTGTTCATTTTAAATTACATATTATAATTCCTTTCATTTAGGAACCGTATCATTTTCTTTAGTTTTATTATTTCATTTATCGTTCAGCCATTCTATTCCATGCGCATTGATGTTAAAATTCAGTTTTGGATTTGATTTGCGTGTTTCTATTTTAATTATCTATAAAAGATAACATATTTTCGTTTACCATTCTTGGTGTTTTCATTGTAATTTGACACCAACCTGGTTTATCCTGTTACAGTGTATTCTTCCTAAACAAGTAAATGTACCGTACAATTCTTGACAGGCTATTGCAAATTTGTAGCATTGGTATTGTGAACGCTGTATCAAAATTGCATGGAACATTTACACCTTACCGTTACTAAGTCCCAGGTTCTTGTAGGTTACTTGGTGCAAATTCGGTTAACGTTTTCCTTTCACACCACATACTTTCCCGTAATGTCTTCTTTATGCAAGAGAGAGAGAAAGAGAGAGAGAGAGAGAGAGAGAGGGAGGGAGATGTTGATTAAATTATGCACCATGTTTAAGTCATCTAGGATACCGATTTTATTAATATTTGTATCGTTATTTCATAACACTAATGTTTAGCCTACTGTTAAAATATAACCTAATATTGAAACAATATTTATCTATGCGTATTTTTTAACGTATGTGATATCAATACATATAATTCTATTTGCAATCCAATAATGGATCGCGTGTCGTGTTGGATGCTCTTTAGGTAAATAAATTTCATTTTCCGAATATTTTTGTTGAAAAGCAAAACAATCTGACAAGTGAGTCAGGTCATTACTTTTTGGGTTAGATAGAAACAACTTGTTTAGATCTATTTTACGAGTCTATGCTCCTAAAATGAGGCACATAAAGAGTGACAAGCAACACGTTTTGTAAAATTCAAAAAATAATTTATTTTCCTAGAATACAAAGAGAAAATGTAGTAAAATCGAACTTAACGGTATTACACTTAAATCCCAGGGTTACAAAAACAAGTCCTAATAATTTAAAGTCCTGAATAAATTAAATCCAAAGCTACTGGTGTTGCTGTGTCTTTGGTAGCTAGTAGTGTTGACATTCCATTTGTTGAATCACAGTAATGTAATTCCAGGTTTGAATTCACTATAAATTCCAGTGATTGTCTATATCCAATAATTTTATCAGAGTGGATTTGTGTTTCCAGAGACAAGTATCACTCGAATTCAATAATGTGAAGAAAAATAGGTTCTAGCCCAAAACAGTACCGAACACAACCTATAATACGGCTTGGTTCTGCTAGAAGTTTCAGCATGAACAACAAAATCCTCTCAGTTACAAGATTATACAGTTCTACTTCACCTGTGGTCACAATTAGCATTTTCTAAAAACAAAAATTATTACTATATGACAATTAACCTTCGATAATAATCCTGATGTTTACAAAATAAAATTGTTAGTTGTTATTAGAAATCAGAACTCGGACTATGTGAACTTCACTAAGGAAATTTCAAAACCCAGACACATATATAAGAAAAACATATTTATTCCTTCTATTAATAATCATCCTGAAATTAAACCCATACATATAGAACACATTTTAGCTATGTATTAGTTGTTTACAAAATAAAAAGAAAATCAAATCAGGTCAAACAGAAGATGAAATCAAATATGGACAATAGTCAAATCCAACATACAGTGTTACACTACGATAGCATGTAGAGAAACATAAATAAAAGAATAAATAGCAAACATAGCAAATTAAATATACATATCACTATATGCAATACACGTGTATAAATACATATGCAAGTCTGACAGAATTTTAAAACCATATTCACAGCCATTGGCTAAATGATAAAAAATTAAACCTCACTGAAATGCACTCAATATAGGATCTGCACAATATGTTATGAGAGTACATCAGTGTACTGCTACCGTATAAAGCGGTCTGTTTAAAGTGGTGCGACAAAATTTTGCAATTAATTACGGAGGACACGTAAAGGGAAGCTTTAACTTGATTTAAATGTCAATATGCACAGTCTTTGTGCTTTCACAGCATGTGAAATCTTAGGAATGTGAATTTATGTTTAAACATGAAATACCAATTTTGGCACATTGAGCATTAAAGTTAGCAATTCGATTAATATTTAAAATATCAGTGTGAAACGTATCATGCGACTAGCATTGCAGTAACCATTTACGAGACTGTTTTTGGAAGTAGCGAATTAGCTTACTCTAAAGATAAAAACGGATATCTAGTAATATTATTTTTGAAGAAAGTATTCTGTATAGATGATGAATCGTTGGTTAGAGACTTGCCGAAAATGTTATCAAGTCATCACGATTTTTTAACAAAGTTAGGAAAATTTCATCATCTTGATTGCTTTTTTGCAGTTATTGTTGCCAGTTCCCTTTATACATGATCGAATTACAATTATGTTGAATGGAGACAAAAACGGATATAGCAGTGCTAAGATATTACTCTAAAAGAATAAAAGCTAACACAGTTCCTATTCAATTTCAGACATCAACGAATGTAGCGCCTATATATGCCAAAACGGCGGCACTCCCGATATGGGCACTTGCAACTGCACAAGCGGATGGACAGGGGACAATTGTACAGATGGTATAGACACACTCTTATTACTAATAATATACTGCAACAATTTATGGATCATGAATACTATATAGTTATGTTCTGTATTGTTTTAGATAACGAATTGTTCAGTGAGCCTTTCCTTCACAGCACGTATTTTTCCTGCTGGTGATAAGTGTACCAATGTTTCCTTTAACCAGATTCGCGAGTGCCTATGTAGTAAAGGAAAATAATTTCTTAATTGATTACGAATCTGAATATTTACAGTTCATTTCTCACCACAGCTAGTCATTTCTGAAGAAAGTTAAATTATTTTGAACATAGAGGACTATCAATATTTAGTGATGTTTGTTTAGACTCTGTGATTTTAAACTAAGTAATATAAAAGAGAGAAAACCAGCAAGGTTACTAAATTTAACGTATCATGTAGTTCCCGAAAGTACAAAGTGAAAATATAAATAGAAATGAAAGTATTCTTAATTCAATCATAAATTGTTCTAAAGTATTTCGAACGAATTCCAGTTGTATTTCGAATGAATTACTTTCTTGAATGTATTTATCTACCAATCGCCTGGAATAGCTAATAGTGTCCATGTATCACATTTACATAATCAAAAATGTCTTTGAATGAAATCACAATATTTCCAAAAATAGTGATTTATTCAGAAAGGTTTCAATGAGCAGTGTCTTTGCATTAAATAATTCTTTTAACAAATCCTCTCAGATTAAAACTAATGAAGTTCAAATTGCTTCCCCTTAAGACTGATTTTAAAATATAAATATTCTGATCGTTAACTTTATATAAAATTTAAAACACAACAAACGAACAAAATTCTGCTTATTTTCCCATGAAATTCAAAAACATGATAACGATTAGAAACTTTAATGTTCAAAGGGCCACGTAAAGATATTTATCGTAATATAAATCTTAGACAGTTACCATGTATACATCATGTTGTTCATAAAAAAACATTACTTAGGTAGGCCAAACTCCAACTTTCAATTGTGGACATTAACACAATACAAATTAATTATACACAGTCTATAAATAATCGTGGACAAAAATCAGTACACTATGCAAATTGAATATATATGTATATATCACCTCCCATCATAGACAGAAGGAATATCCATAAAATAGAACTTTATTTTATATTTTACTTTGATATACAAAGGACACAGTAATGATAAGCATACATTTGTAGATGTCTAAAGAATGACACAAAATTTATATAAAGTATAATGCTTCTATACACTTGAAAGTACATCTGTAATTAGATTTTCCCCAGCGGGTCAGTGGTAGCGAGGCGACTAAGTAGAGGCAACCTGTTTGCCGCTGGTTGCGTCCCGTGTCGGCGGAGGAAAGGATCCTGATAGTTGAGTAGAGGTGTTCCTATGCAACACACTACTTTGGCCTCTACTTTTATGCGGGTGGTTGGGATGGGCCCGGTCTTGAGATATCGGCCGAACCCTAGCAGGTCTCAATTTACACGCTTACCTTTTCTACCTTTTCTCGTTTATATATCTTGATACCACCGTTGCCTCTTCAGTCTATCCCTTTAGCTTTCGTTTCCCCAACCCTCACAGGGTCAATCCGGAGGTAATACTACCGAATGAATATATCTTACGGGATGAATCGGGAGGAAAGTTTGCCTACTGAGTATAGCATCTGAGTATCCCTGGCACTTGAAAAGTTCCCCGTGTTGGGCTCCATGGTGGTTGTTGAGAACGGGTGCTGACCTTTAAGCAAACCAACACGGAGAATTCCAAAAATACCAAAGAAAGATAAAATTATCTGACTCGGGCGACGAACCATGGGACGTGGGGTCATTCACACGCGTCATGTCATTCAGTATAAAGATAAAAGCAAACATTTAATTGAAAAGACTATACTTAGATTAGTTGGCAAGCCCAAAAGTGTAAAAAAGCTAAAATCAGGTGGTTAACTTGTGAAGTGTGATCGCAAAGCGCACATTGAGACTATACACAAATTCAGACATTCCACGATATTTCGTTAACTTGTTTCGCACACACATCACTAAATACATCCAAAGGCTTAATTTGTTGTCGTGAGATGGCTGGCGACACAGACATCATCGATGGTAGAATACGTATTAAAGGTAGTAAGACTTTGCAGGACACAAACACCAAACACCATTGTGCTCACCTTCAACAGACCAACAGTACCTACACTCAAGATTTATATATATATATATATATATATATATATATATATATATATATATATATATATATATATATATATATATATATATATACCGAACTCACATTAATGCTATGTGACAGAAATATGAGCATCATACAGACAGATGCCAAATATGTGGCCGATGCGGAGCTTATTCTCATCGGGAATCCCAGTGTAGGGCTACTCCGCATTGCGTCAACTGTGGCAAGGAGCACCACGCCAATTCCAAGGACTGTGAAACCAGGAAACAAGATACAAAAACACAAACAGTAATGTACACTTTTAACATTCCCTATCCAGAGGCCAAAAATCTTGTACAGGCTAAAACGTATCTTCTTGGTCCAGCCTTCTCCACTATAGTGAAGAACAAGCCGAAAACAACGAAGGACACTCAAACTCAGACAAACCCTCCTTATTCATAAAGCTCTAACATACCACATTACAAAGCACAGAAAAACACGGTATCTACTCAAACAACATCCAATAATATCCCACCACCCTGGATACTTAAACAACCAAAATAATATTTTACGCTACACGATGGAAAAAATCTGAGACAAACCCTTCCATCTTCCACAACTCTTATCATGAACTAATCACCGAATTTCAAAATTTATACCGACGGAAAAAAGGATGAGGAAAAGGTTTCAGTAGCCTTCGTTAGTGGAAAACACACAAGTTCCCTTACCAAATGGCACATCAATTTGTTCATCCGAAATCAGAGCAATAGATCTTACTCTGCAATATATCGAACACAAACGTACTTTAAACAGTATCATCTTCTCCGAATCTCTATCAATACTTCAGTCACTACACCATAGAAAACTGGAGAACAAATTTTGTTGACCAATGTTCTCGTCAAAAATACTAAGCTGACTACCTCCCACAATATTGCTTACGGTTCGTTACATAGCCATATAGGTATTAAAGGTAATGAAATAGCAGATCGTGCACCTAAAATGGCCTTAACTGAAGAACCCTCTGATTTTAAAATACCGTATACTGATGTTAAACCTAGTATCAAAGAGATTTTACATCAGAATTGGCCGGCATCAATAAATGAACTAGTGAATAATTAGCTTCACGCCATCGAGCCAACCCTAGGAAAATGGAACCTTCCTACAGAATCATGCGTAGGGAGGAGGTAGTCATTGCAAGAATTCGAATTGGTCAAACGCATATAACCCTCTCCTAAATACTAAAAGGCGAAGACCCACCAGAGTTTATTGCAATGGAACATTCACTATCAAGCACTGTTTGATAGAGTGTATCGATCTGCAACCTACGCGCGATCAGTATTACAATGTGCATGATATGAAGGAACTTTTTGATATAACAAACATCACTTGTAATGTGAAATTCTTGAAACAAATAAACATTTATTCTAAGCTATAACTTTAATGCAATCAAGAAGATTGTTTTTACGTAATGTATATTCCGTCCCTTTAATAGCAATAGCCTTTCATCAATGTGAAGGTGGTGGTATCTGGACATAAACAACCGGTTTGTACAGCTAGAAGTGTGCAAATGAAATGAAAGTTGAAAATGTACAACTGTGCAATAGCGTTTTGTAGCAATCTTACTGATATAAACATCATAAGTGTTTGATTGATGCATGGAAAGATGATTCACCGAAAAAGGTAAATGCACACATGGAATTTTGTTTGAGAAATTATCCTTTCTGAAACGTTGGAGATATTATGATGCCATTGTCTGGGTTTGTACAAAAGAAAACGTTATCAATAACCCAGTATTGCCCTTATCAAAATTCTTCCGTCGTTAAATTTGAAATCTTCAGTCAGCATGTTATGATTCATTGCACATGCACTTGCAGCAAACAGCTATAAACATGATCAGTTGACATGTTTCATTTCTGAAATCGCCAATTCTGATAGGAATTTCATAAATATTGATGAACATTAGAAGAGATTAAATTTTTGCATTCATCAGCATATATCAATTACTGTTCCTTCCACTTTCCATGTGAAGGTGGTGGTATCTATACATAAACAACCGGTTATACAGTTGGAAGTGTGCAAGTGCAATGAAACTTGAAAAATGTACAACTGTGCAATTGCGTATTACACGTAGGTTGAATCTGGTTCTTATTGCTGGACTACTGAGAGAAATTAGAGTTTTTGATTAATCTTTGACAAATCGAATATTCCTAATGAAAGCATCTACTCACCTCATCTCTGTTGGATTTTGTATTTCTAAACTAACAAAAGTGTACCATACCATTTCTACAATTCTGTTCTATAACAAATGTGCTGCCGTTTGATACGATACAAAGGAAACATAATATTGCTTCTCTATAAGATAACGATTCGGATTTTCAATTTCCTTCTTACCGTGTAGAAAGTCCCAAAAGTAATATTTGTTTTCGGAAGATTTGGTGCCAAATAATGCTTCGATGCTGACTTAGATAAAAAATATGTTACTTGAATATGTCTTCTAAAAATGTACGTATCGATGAAATCTCTCCAACGCAAAGCAATCAAAGGATACATTTTAATGCCCACTTGAATATTTTGTATCAATCAAGATCAACTGATCTATTAAAAGTTATGGAAATGTGATGATGAGCTAAAGGACATATCGTTCTCGTATAAACATTTGCATAGAAAATAGGTCCTAGATGGTTAAATATTTGGTGGTATGTCAACATAAAGAAAGATGATCTCCGAGCAGAATAGTCCTGTAGCGCAATTCTAACGTTTTAGGTTTTAAAATACTTCACCATTATGATGTTATTGGCTAGAAATTGGAATGGTGAAACACGTTGTAAATGTAATCATATGGCACTGTCTTTAAGCAAGACTGAGAAGATTAGTGGAAATGCTTGCTACTTATATGTTACTCAAAGTTTACGACATATGCTACGTTTTGTTTTGAATTTCAGATATCGATGAATGTTCGTCCAACCTTACATGTCAAAACGGTGGTACCTGTAACAACACAGCCGGCTCATACAGTTGCATTTGCACAAATGGATGGACAGGCGCAAACTGTACAAATGGTAAGGAAAGAATCTGAGTTTTGCCGATAGCCTTGAAACAACTGTAGGTCATATCAATCATCCTTCGAACTATAGGAGATCTTTGAAAAAAAAATGCGAAATGTGAATCTGTATCAAAAAGTGCAAATGTGCCGTTGCCTTAACATTTTCTAAGTCCCTGCAGGAAATGGGTATGTGTGACCATTTCAATCGAATCTTTATGTCAGCGATTCAAAAGAGTCGTTGCTACAAAAATTAAAATAATATCGTAACTTCCTTGAATTATAATATTTAATGCTTTCATTGTTGGAAAACATACTAATATCTTGCTAAAATAGGTTACTGTGGAAAGGAAACGTCAGCAAACCGTTTCAAGATATTCATGTTGATTGAGAACTTACCCGAAGGTTTCGCAGCAAAATTACTGATATAAGCATCATTACTGTTTGATTGATGCATGGAAAGATGATTCACCGATAACGGTAAATGCACACATGAACTTTTGTTTGAGAAATTATCCTTTCTGAAACGTTGGAGATATTATGATGCCATTGTCTGGGTTTGTACAAAAGAAAACGTTATCAATAACTCAGTATTGCCCGTATCAAAGTTCTTGCGTCGTTACATTTGAAATCTTCAGTCAGCATGTTATGATTCATTGCACATGTACTTGCAGCAAACAGCCATAAATATGATCAGCTGACACTGTTTCATTTCTGAAATCACCAATACTGATAGGAATTTCGTAAATATTAATGAACCTTAGAAAAGCTGAAACTTTTGCTTTCATCAGCATATATCAATGACTGTTCCATCTGAAGGTGGTGGTATCTGTACATAAACAACCGGTTTGTACAGTTAGAAGTGTGCAAATGCAATGAAACTTGAAAAATGTGCAACTGTGCAATTGCGTATTACACGTAGGTTGAGTCTGGTTCTTATTGCTGGACTACTGAGAGAAATTAGAGTTTTTGATTAATCTTTGACAAATCGAATATTCCTAATGAAAGCATCTACTCACCTCATCTCTGTTGGATTTTGTATTTCTAAACTGACAAAAGTGTACCATACCATTTCTACAATTCTGTTCTATAACAAATGTGCTGCCGTTTGATACGATACAAAGGAAACATAATATTGCTTCTCTATAAGATAACGATTCGGATTTTCAATTTCCTTCTTACCGTGTAGAAAGTCCCAAAAGTAATACTTGTTTTCGGAAGATTTGGTGCCAAATAATGCTTTGATGCTGACTTAGATAAAAAATATGTTACTTGAATATGTCTTCTAAAAATGTACGTATCGATGAAATCTGTCCAACGCAAAGCAATCAAAGGATACGTTCTAATGTCCACTTGAATATTTTGTATCAATGAAGATCGACTGATCTATTAAAAGTTATGGAAATGTGATGATGAGCTAAAGGACATATCGTTCTCGTATAAACATTTGCATAGAAAATAGGTCCTAGATGGTTAAATATTTGGTGGTATGTCAACATAAAGAAAGATGATCTCCGAGCAGAATAGTCCTGTAGCGCAATTCTAACGTTTTAGGTGTTAAAATACTTCACCATTATGATGTTATTGGCTAGAAATTGGAATGGTGAAACACGTTGTAAATGTAATCATATGGCACTGTCTTTAAGCAAGACTGAGAAGATTAGTGGAAATGCTTGCTGCTTATATGTTACTCAAAGTTTACGACATATGCTACGTTTTGTTTTGAATTTCAGATATCGATGAATGTTCGTCCAACCTTACATGTCAAAACGGTGGTACCTGTAACAACACAGCCGGCTCATACAGTTGCATTTGCACAAATGGATGGACAGGCGCAAACTGTGCAAATGGTAAGGAAAGAATCTGAGTTTTGCCGATAGCCTTGAAACAACTGTAGGTCATATCAATCATCCTTCGAACTATAGGAGATCTTTGAAAAAAAATGCGAAATGTGAATCTGTATCAAAAAGTGCAAATGTGCCGTTGCCTTAACATTTTATAAGTCCCTGCAGGAAATGGGTATGTGTGACCATTTCAATCGAATCTTTATGTCAGCGATTCAAAAGAGTCGTTGCTACAAAAATTAAAATAATATCGTAACTTAATTGAATTATAATATTTAATGCTTTCATTGTTGGAAAACATACTAATATCTTGCTAAAATATGTTACTGTGGAAAGGAAACGTCAGCAAACCGTTTCAAGATATTCATGTTGATTGAGAACTTACCCGATGGTTTCGCAGCAAAATTACTGATACAAGCATCATTACTGTTTGATTGATGCATGGAAAGATGATTCACCGATAACGGTAAATGCACACATGGACTTTTGTTTGATAAATTATCCTTTCTGAAACGTTGGAGATATTATGATGCCATTGTCTGGGTTTGTACAAAAGAAAACGTTATCAATAACTCAGTATTGCCCTTATCAAAGTTTTTGAGTCGTTACATTTGAAATCTTCAGTCAGCATGTTCTGATTCATTACACATCTACATGCAGCAAGCAGCCATAAACATGATCAGCTGACACTGTTTCATTTCTGAAATCACCAATACTGATAGGAATTTCGTAAATATTAATGAACCTTAGAAAAGCTGAAACTTTTGCTTTCATCAGCATATATCAATGACTGTTCCTGCTACTTTCATTGTGAAGGTGGTGGTATCTGTACATAAACAACCGGTTTGTACAGTTGAAAGTGTTCAAATGCAATGAAACTTGAAAAATGTACAACTGTGCAATTGCGTATTACACGTATGTTGAAAATGGTTCTTATTGCTGGAGTACTGTGAGAAATTAGAGTTTTTGATTAATCTTTGACAAATCGAATATTCCTAATGAAAGCATCTACTCACCTCATCTCTGTTGGATTTTGTATTTCTAAACTGACAGAAGTGTACCATACCATTTCTACAATTCTGTTCTATAACAAATGTGCTGCCGTTTGATACGATACAAAGGAAACATCATATTGCTTCTCTATAAGATAACGATTCGGATTTTCAATTTCCTTCTTACCGAGTAGAATGTCCCAAAAGTAATATTTGTTTTCGGAAGATTTGGTGCCAAATAATGCTTCGATGCTGACTTAAATAAAAAATATGTTACTTGAATGTGTCTTCTAAACATGTACGTATCGATGAAATCTCTCCAACGCAAAGCAATCAAAGGATACGTTCTAATGCCCACTTGAATATTTTGTATCAATGAAGATCGACTGATCTATTAAAAGTTATGGAAATGTGATGATGAGCTAAAGGACATATCGTTCTCGTATAAACATTTGCATAGAAAATAGGTCCTAGATGGTTAAATATTTGGTGGTATGTCAACATAAAGAAAGATGATCTCCGAGCAGAATAGTCCTGTAGCGCAATTCTAACGTTTTAGGTTTTAAAATACTTCACCATTATGATGTTATTGGCTAGAAATTGGAATGGTGAAACACGTTGTAAATGTAATCATATGGCACTGTCTTTAAGCAAGACTGAGAAGATTAGTGGAAATGCTTGCTGCTTATATGTTACTCAAAGTTTACGACATATGCTACGTTTTGTTTTGAATTTCAGATATCGATGAATGTTCGTCCAACCTTACATGTCAAAACGGTGGTACCTGTAACAACACAGCCGGCTCATACAGTTGCATTTGCACAAATGGATGGACAGGCGCAAACTGTACAAATGGTAAGGAAAGAATCTGAGTTTTGCCGATAGCCTTGAAACAAGTGTAGGTTATATCAATCATCCTTCGAACTATAGGAGATCTTTGAAAAAAATGCGAAATGTGAATCTGTATCAAAAAGTGCAAATGTGCCGTTGCCTTAACATTTTATAAGTCCCTGCAGGAAATGGGTATGTGTGACCATTTCAATCGAATCTTTATGTCAGCGATTCAAAAGAGTCGTTGCTACAAAAATTAAAATAATATCGTAACTTCCTTGAATTATAATATTTAATGCTTTCATTGTTGGAAAACATACTAATATCTTGCTAAAATAGGTTACTGTGGAAAGGAAACGTCAGCAAACCGTTTCAAGATATTCATGTTGATTGAGAACTTACCCGAAGGTTTCGCAGCAAAATTACTGATACAAGCATCATTACTGTTTGATTGATGCATGGAAAGATGATTCACCGATAACGGTAAATGCACACATGGACTTTTGTTTGAGAAATTATCCTTTCTGAAACGTTGGAGATATTATGATGCCATTGTCTGGGTTTGTACAAAAGAAAACGTTATCAATAACTCAGTATTGCCCTTATCAAAGTTTTTGAGTCGTTACATTTGAAATCTTCAGTCAGCATGTTCTGATTCATTACACATCTACATGCAGCAAGCAGCCATAAACATGATCAGCTGACACTGTTTCATTTCTGAAATCACCAATACTGATAGGAATTTCGTAAATATTAATGAACCTTAGAAAAGCTGAAACTTTTGCTTTCATCAGCATATATCAATGACTGTTCCTGCTACTTTCATTGTGAAGGTGGTGGTATCTGTACATAAACAACCGGTTTGTACAGTTGAAAGTGTTCAAATGCAATGAAACTTGAAAAATGTACAACTGTGCAATTGCGTATTACACGTATGTTGAAAATGGTTCTTATTGCTGGAGTACTGTGAGAAATTAGAGTTTTTGATTAATCTTTGACAAATCGAATATTCCTAATGAAAGCATCTACTCACCTCATCTCTGTTGGATTTTGTATTTCTAAACTGACAGAAGTGTACCATACCATTTCTACAATTCTGTTCTATAACAAATGTGCTGCCGTTTGATACGATACAAAGGAAACATAATATTGCTTCTCTATAAGATAACGATTCGGATTTTCAATTTCCTTCTTACCGAGTAGAATGTCCCAAAAGTAATATCTGTTTTCGGAAGATTTGGTGCCAAATAATGCTTCGATGCTGACTTAAATAAAAAAAAATGTTACTTGAATGTGTCTTCTAAACATGTACGTATCGATGAAATCTCTCCAACGCAAAGCAATCAAAGGATACGTTCTAATGTCCACTTGAATATTTTGTATCAATGAAGATCGACTGATCTATTAAAAGTTATGGAAATGTGATGATGAGCTAAAGGACATATCGTTCTCGTATAAACATTTGCATAGAAAATAGGTCCTAGATGGTTAAATATTTGGTGGTATGTCAACATAAAGAAAGATGATCTCCGAGCAGAATAGTCCTGTAGCGCAATTCTAACGTTTTAGGTGTTAAAATACTTCACCATTATGATGTTATTGGCTAGAAATTGGAATGGTGAAACACGTTGTAAATGTAATCATATGGCACTGTCTTTAAGCAAGACTGAGAAGATTAGTGGAAATGCTTGCTGCTTATATGTTACTCAAAGTTTACGACATATGCTACGTTTTGTTTTGAATTTCAGATATCGATGAATGTTCGTCCAACCTTACATGTCAAAACGGTGGTACCTGTAACAACACAGCCGGCTCATACAGTTGCATTTGCACAAATGGATGGACAGGCGCAAACTGTGCAAATGGTAAGGAAAGAATCTGAGTTTTGCCGATAGCCTTGAAACAACTGTAGGTCATATCAATCATCCTTCGAACTATAGGAGATCTTTGAAAAAAAATGCGAAATGTGAATCTGTATCAAAAAGTGCAAATGTGCCGTTGCCTTAACATTTTATAAGTCCCTGCAGGAAATGGGTATGTGTGACCATTTCAATCGAATCTTTATGTCAGCGATTCAAAAGAGTCGTTGCTACAAAAATTAAAATAATATCGTAACTTCCTTGAATTATAATATTTAATGCTTTCATTGTTGGAAAACATACTAATATCTTGCTAAAATAGGTTACTGTGGAAAGGAAACGTCAGCAAACCGTTTCAAGATATTCATGTTGATTGAGAACTTACCCGAAGGTTTCGCAGCAAAATTACTGATACAAGCATCATTACTGTTTGATTGATGCATGGAAAGATGATTCACCGATAACGGTAAATGCACACATGGACTTTTGTTTGAGAAATTATCCTTTCTGAAACGTTGGAGATATTATGATGCCATTGTCTGGGTTTGTACAAAAGAAAACGTTATCAATAACTCAGTATTGCCCTTATCAAAGTTTTTGAGTCGTTACATTTGAAATCTTCAGTCAGCATGTTCTGATTCATTACACATCTACATGCAGCAAGCAGCCATAAACATGATCAGCTGACACTGTTTCATTTCTGAAATCACCAATACTGATAGGAATTTCGTAAATATTAATGAACCTTAGAAAAGCTGAAACTTTTGCTTTCATCAGCATATATCAATGACTGTTCCTGCTACTTTCATTGTGAAGGTGGTGGTATCTGTACATAAACAACCGGTTTGTACAGTTGAAAGTGTTCAAATGCAATGAAACTTGAAAAATGTACAACTGTGCAATTGCGTATTACACGTATGTTGAAAATGGTTCTTATTGCTGGAGTACTGTGAGAAATTAGAGTTTTTGATTAATCTTTGACAAATCGAATATTCCTAATGAAAGCATCTACTCACCTCATCTCTGTTGGATTTTGTATTTCTAAACTGACAGAAGTGTACCATACCATTTCTACAATTCTGTTCTATAACAAATGTGCTGCCGTTTGATACGATACAAAGGAAACATCATATTGCTTCTCTATAAGATAACGATTCGGATTTTCAATTTCCTTCTTACCGAGTAGAATGTCCCAAAAGTAATATTTGTTTTCGGAAGATTTGGTGCCAAATAATGCTTCGATGCTGACTTAAATAAAAAATATGTTACTTGAATGTGTCTTCTAAACATGTACGTATCGATGAAATCTCTCCAACGCAAAGCAATCAAAGGATACGTTCTAATGCCCACTTGAATATTTTGTATCAATGAAGATCGACTGATCTATTAAAAGTTATGGAAATGTGATGATGAGCTAAAGGACATATCGTTCTCGTATAAACATTTGCATAGAAAATAGGTCCTAGATGGTTAAATATTTGGTGGTATGTCAACATAAAGAAAGATGATCTCCGAGCAGAATAGTCCTGTAGCGCAATTCTAACGTTTTAGGTTTTAAAATACTTCACCATTATGATGTTATTGGCTAGAAATTGGAATGGTGAAACACGTTGTAAATGTAATCATATGGCACTGTCTTTAAGCAAGACTGAGAAGATTAGTGGAAATGCTTGCTGCTTATATGTTACTCAAAGTTTACGACATATGCTACGTTTTGTTTTGAATTTCAGATATCGATGAATGTTCGTCCAACCTTACATGTCAAAACGGTGGTACCTGTAACAACACAGCCGGCTCATACAGTTGCATTTGCACAAATGGATGGACAGGCGCAAACTGTACAAATGGTAAGGAAAGAATCTGAGTTTTGCCGATAGCCTTGAAACAACTGTAGGTCATATCAATCATCCTTCGAACTATAGGAGATCTTTGAAAAAAATGCGAAATGTGAATCTGTATCAAAAAGTGCAAATGTGCCGTTGCCTTAACATTTTATAAGTCCCTGCAGGAAATGGGTATGTGTGACCATTTCAATCGAATCTTTATGTCAGCGATTCAAAAGAGTCGTTGCTACAAAAATTAAAATAATATCGTAACTTCCTTGAATTATAATATTTAATGCTTTCATTGTTGGAAAACATACTAATATCTTGCTAAAATAGGTTACTGTGGAAAGGAAACGTCAGCAAACCGTTTCAAGATATTCATGTTGATTGAGAACTTACCCGAAGGTTTCGCAGCAAAATTACTGATACAAGCATCATTACTGTTTGATTGATGCATGGAAAGATGATTCACCGATAACGGTAAATGCACACATGGACTTTTGTTTGAGAAATTATCCTTTCTGAAACGTTGGAGATATTATGATGCCATTGTCTGGGTTTGTACAAAAGAAAACGTTATCAATAACTCAGTATTGCCCTTATCAAAGTTTTTGAGTCGTTACATTTGAAATCTTCAGTCAGCATGTTCTGATTCATTACACATCTACATGCAGCAAGCAGCCATAAACATGATCAGCTGACACTGTTTCATTTCTGAAATCACCAATACTGATAGGAATTTCGTAAATATTAATGAACCTTAGAAAAGCTGAAACTTTTGCTTTCATCAGCATATATCAATGACTGTTCCTGCTACTTTCATTGTGAAGGTGGTGGTATCTGTACATAAACAACCGGTTTGTACAGTTGAAAGTGTTCAAATGCAATGAAACTTGAAAAATGTACAACTGTGCAATTGCGTATTACACGTATGTTGAAAATGGATCTTATTGCTGGAGTACTGTGAGAAATTAGAGTTTTTAATTAATCTTTGACAAATCGAATATTCCTAATGAAAGCATCTACTCACCTCATCTCTGTTGGATTTTGTATTTCTAAACTGACAAAAGTGTACCATACCATTTCTACAATTCTGTTCTATAACAAATGTGCTGCCGTTTGATACGATACAAAGGAAACATAATATTGCTTCTCTATAAGATAACGATTCGGATTTTCAATTTCCTTCTTACCGAGTAGAATGTCCCAAAAGTAATATTTGTTTTCGGAAGATTTGGTGCCAAATAATGCTTCGATGCTGACTTAAATAAAAAAATATGTTACTTGAATGTGTCTTCTAAACATGTACGTATCGATGAAATCTCTCCAACGCAAAGCAATCAAAGGATACGTTCTAATGCCCACTTGAATATTTTGTATCAATGAAGATCGACTGATCTATTAAAAGTTATGGAAATGTGATGATGAGCTAAAGGACATATCGTTCTCGTATAAACATTTGCATAGAAAATAGGTCCTAGATGGTTAAATATTTGGTGGTATGTCAACATAAAGAAAGATGATCTCCGAGCAGAATAGTCCTGTAGCGCAATTCTAACGTTTTAGGTTTTAAAATACTTCACCATTATGATGTTATTGGCTAGAAATTGGAATGGTGAAACACGTTGTAAATGTAATCATATGGCACTGTCTTTAAGCAAGACTGAGAAGATTAGTGGAAATGCTTGCTGCTTATATGTTACTCAAAGTTTACAACATATGCTACGTTTTGTTTTGAATTTCAGATATCGATGAATGTTCGTCCAACCTTACATGTCAAAACGGTGGTACCTGTAACAACACAGCCGGCTCATACAGTTGCATTTGCACAAATGGATGGACAGGCGCAAACTGTACAAATGGTAAGGAAAGAATCTGAGTTTTGCCGATAGCCTTGAAACAACTGTAGGTCATATCAATCATCCTTCGAACTATAGGAGATCTTTGAAAAAAAATGCGAAATGTGAATCTGTATCAAAAAGTGCAAATGTGCCGTTGCCTTAACATTTTATAAGTCCCTGCAGGAAATGGGTATGTGTGACCATTTCAATCGAATCTTTATGTCAGCGATTCAAAAGAGTCGTTGCTACAAAAATTAAAATAATATCGTAACTTAATTGAATTATAATATTTAATGCTTTCATTGTTGGAAAACATACTAATATCTTGCTAAAATATGTTACTGTGGAAAGGAAACGTCAGCAAACCGTTTCAAGATATTCATGTTGATTGAGAACTTACCCGATGGTTTCGCAGCAAAATTACTGATACAAGCATCATTACTGTTTGATTGATGCATGGAAAGATGATTCACCGATAACGGTAAATGCACACATGGACTTTTGTTTGAGAAATTATCCTTTCTGAAACGTTGGAGATATTATGATGCCATTGTCTGGGTTTGTACAAAAGAAAACGTTATCAATAACTCAGTATTGCCCTTATCAAAGTTTTTGAGTCGTTACATTTGAAATCTTCAGTCAGCATGTTCTGATTCATTACACATCTACATGCAGCAAGCAGCCATAAACATGATCAGCTGACACTGTTTCATTTCTGAAATCACCAATACTGATAGGAATTTCGTAAATATTAATGAACCTTAGAAAAGCTGAAACTTTTGCTTTCATCAGCATATATCAATGACTGTTCCTGCTACTTTCATTGTGAAGGTGGTGGTATCTGTACATAAACAACCGGTTTGTACAGTTGAAAGTGTTCAAATGCAATGAAACTTGAAAAATGTACAACTGTGCAATTGCGTATTACACGTATGTTGAAAATGGTTCTTATTGCTGGAGTACTGTGAGAAATTAGAGTTTTTGATTAATCTTTGACAAATCGAATATTCCTAATGAAAGCATCTACTCACCTCATCTCTGTTGGATTTTGTATTTCTAAACTGACAGAAGTGTACCATACCATTTCTACAATTCTGTTCTATAACAAATGTGCTGCCGTTTGATACGATACAAAGGAAACATCATATTGCTTCTCTATAAGATAACGATTCGGATTTTCAATTTCCTTCTTACCGAGTAGAATGTCCCAAAAGTAATATTTGTTTTCGGAAGATTTGGTGCCAAATAATGCTTCGATGCTGACTTAAATAAAAAATATGTTACTTGAATGTGTCTTCTAAACATGTACGTATCGATGAAATCTCTCCAACGCAAAGCAATCAAAGGATACGTTCTAATGCCCACTTGAATATTTTGTATCAATGAAGATCGACTGATCTATTAAAAGTTATGGAAATGTGATGATGAGCTAAAGGACATATCGTTCTCGTATAAACATTTGCATAGAAAATAGGTCCTAGATGGTTAAATATTTGGTGGTATGTCAACATAAAGAAAGATGATCTCCGAGCAGAATAGTCCTGTAGCGCAATTCTAACGTTTTAGGTTTTAAAATACTTCACCATTATGATGTTATTGGCTAGAAATTGGAATGGTGAAACACGTTGTAAATGTAATCATATGGCACTGTCTTTAAGCAAGACTGAGAAGATTAGTGGAAATGCTTGCTGCTTATATGTTACTCAAAGTTTACGACATATGCTACGTTTTGTTTTGAATTTCAGATATCGATGAATGTTCGTCCAACCTTACATGTCAAAACGGTGGTACCTGTAACAACACAGCCGGCTCATACAGTTGCATTTGCACAAATGGATGGACAGGCGCAAACTGTACAAATTGTAAGGAAAGAATCTGAGTTTTGCCGATAGCCTTGAAACAACTGTAGGTCATATCAATCATCCTTCGAACTATAGGAGATCTTTGAAAAAAATGCGAAATGTGAATCTGTATCAAAAAGTGCAAATGTGCCGTTGCCTTAACATTTTATAAGTCCCTGCAGGAAATGGGTATGTGTGACCATTTCAATCGAATCTTTATGTCAGCGATTCAAAAGAGTCGTTGCTACAAAAATTAAAATAATATCGTAACTTCCTTGAATTATAATATTTAATGCTTTCATTGTTGGAAAACATACTAATATCTTGCTAAAATAGGTTACTGTGGAAAGGAAACGTCAGCAAACCGTTTCAAGATATTCATGTTGATTGAGAACTTACCCGAAGGTTTCGCAGCAAAATTACTGATATAAGCATCATTACTGTTTGATTGATGCATGGAAAGATGATTCACCGATAACGGTAAATGCACACATGAACTTTTGTTTGAGAAATTATCCTTTCTGAAACGTTGGAGATATTATGATGCCATTGTCTGGGTTTGTACAAAAGAAAACGTTATCAATAACTCAGTATTGCCCGTATCAAAGTTCTTGCGTCGTTACATTTGAAATCTTCAGTCAGCATGTTATGATTCATTGCACATGTACTTGCAGCAAACAGCCATAAATATGATCAGCTGACACTGTTTCATTTCTGAAATCACTAATACTGATAGGAATTTCGTAAATATTAATGAACCTTAGAAAAGCTGAAACTTTTGCTTTCATCAGCATATATCAATGACTGTTCCTGCTACTTTCATTGTGAAGGTGGTGGTATCTGTACATAAACAACCGGTTTGTACAGTTGAAAGTGTTCAAATGCAATGAAACTTGAAAAATGTACAACTGTGCAATTGCGTATTACACGTATGTTGAAAATGGTTCTTATTGCTGGAGTACTGTGAGAAATTAGAGTTTTTGATTAATCTTTGACAAATCGAATATTCCTAATGAAAGCATCTACTCACCTCATCTCTGTTGGATTTTGTATTTCTAAACTGACAGAAGTGTACCATACCATTTCTACAATTCTGTTCTATAACAAATGTGCTGCCGTTTGATACGATACAAAGGAAACATCATATTGCTTCTCTATAAGATAACGATTCGGATTTTCAATTTCCTTCTTACCGAGTAGAATGTCCCAAAAGTAATATTTGTTTTCGGAAGATTTGGTGCCAAATAATGCTTCGATGCTGACTTAAATAAAAAATATGTTACTTGAATGTGTCTTCTAAACATGTACGTATCGATGAAATCTCTCCAACGCAAAGCAATCAAAGGATACGTTCTAATGCCCACTTGAATATTTTGTATCAATGAAGATCGACTGATCTATTAAAAGTTATGGAAATGTGATGATGAGCTAAAGGACATATCGTTCTCGTATAAACATTTGCATAGAAAATAGGTCCTAGATGGTTAAATATTTGGTGGTATGTCAACATAAAGAAAGATGATCTCCGAGCAGAATAGTCCTGTAGCGCAATTCTAACGTTTTAGGTTTTAAAATACTTCACCATTATGATGTTATTGGCTAGAAATTGGAATGGTGAAACACGTTGTAAATGTAATCATATGGCACTGTCTTTAAGCAAGACTGAGAAGATTAGTGGAAATGCTTGCTGCTTATATGTTACTCAAAGTTTACGACATATGCTACGTTTTGTTTTGAATTTCAGATATCGATGAATGTTCGTCCAACCTTACATGTCAAAACGGTGGTACCTGTAACAACACAGCCGGCTCATACAGTTGCATTTGCACAAATGGATGGACAGGCGCAAACTGTACAAATTGTAAGGAAAGAATCTGAGTTTTGCCGATAGCCTTGAAACAACTGTAGGTCATATCAATCATCCTTCGAACTATAGGAGATCTTTGAAAAAAATGCGAAATGTGAATCTGTATCAAAAAGTGCAAATGTGCCGTTGCCTTAACATTTTATAAGTCCCTGCAGGAAATGGGTATGTGTGACCATTTCAATCGAATCTTTATGTCAGCGATTCAAAAGAGTCGTTGCTACAAAAATTAAAATAATATCGTAACTTCCTTGAATTATAATATTTAATGCTTTCATTGTTGGAAAACATACTAATATCTTGCTAAAATAGGTTACTGTGGAAAGGAAACGTCAGCAAACCGTTTCAAGATATTCATGTTGATTGAGAACTTACCCGAAGGTTTCGCAGCAAAATTACTGATATAAGCATCATTACTGTTTGATTGATGCATGGAAAGATGATTCACCGATAACGGTAAATGCACACATGAACTTTTGTTTGAGAAATTATCCTTTCTGAAACGTTGGAGATATTATGATGCCATTGTCTGGGTTTGTACAAAAGAAAACGTTATCAATAACTCAGTATTGCCCGTATCAAAGTTCTTGCGTCGTTACATTTGAAATCTTCAGTCAGCATGTTATGATTCATTGCACATGTACTTGCAGCAAACAGCCATAAATATGATCAGCTGACACTGTTTCATTTCTGAAATCACTAATACTGATAGGAATTTCGTAAATATTAATGAACCTTAGAAAAGCTGAAACTTTTGCTTTCATCAGCATATATCAATGACTGTTCCTGCTACTTTCATTGTGAAGGTGGTGGTATCTGTACATAAACAACCGGTTTGTACAGTTGAAAGTGTTCAAATGCAATGAAACTTGAAAAATGTACAACTGTGCAATTGCGTATTACACGTATGTTGAAAATGGATCTTATTGCTGGAGTACTGTGAGAAATTAGAGTTTTTAATTAATCTTTGACAAATCGAATATTCCTAATGAAAGCATCTACTCACCTCATCTCTGTTGGATTTTGTATTTCTAAACTGACAAAAGTGTACCATACCATTTCTACAATTCTGTTCTATAACAAATGTGCTGCCGTTTGATACGATACAAAGGAAACATAATATTGCTTCTCTATAAGATAACGATTCGGATTTTCAATTTCCTTCTTACCGAGTAGAATGTCCCAAAAGTAATATTTGTTTTCGGAAGATTTGGTGCCAAATAATGCTTCGATGCTGACTTAAATAAAAAAATATGTTACTTGAATGTGTCTTCTAAACATGTACGTATCGATGAAATCTCTCCAACGCAAAGCAATCAAAGGATACGTTCTAATGCCCACTTGAATATTTTGTATCAATGAAGATCGACTGATCTATTAAAAGTTATGGAAATGTGATGATGAGCTAAAGGACATATCGTTCTCGTATAAACATTTGCATAGAAAATAGGTCCTAGATGGTTAAATATTTGGTGGTATGTCAACATAAAGAAAGATGATCTCCGAGCAGAATAGTCCTGTAGCGCAATTCTAACGTTTTAGGTTTTAAAATACTTCACCATTATGATGTTATTGGCTAGAAATTGGAATGGTGAAACACGTTGTAAATGTAATCATATGGCACTGTCTTTAAGCAAGACTGAGAAGATTAGTGGAAATGCTTGCTGCTTATATGTTACTCAAAGTTTACGACATATGCTACGTTTTGTTTTGAATTTCGGATATCGATGAATGTTCGTCCAACCTTACATGTCAAAACGGTGGTACCTGTAACAACACAGCCGGCTCATACAGTTGCATTTGCACAAATGGATGGACAGGCGCAAACTGTACAAATGGTAAGGAAAGAATCTGAGTTTTGCCGATAGCCTTGAAACAACTGTAGGTCATATCAATCATCCTTCGAACTATAGGAGATCTTTGAAAAAAAATGCGAAATGTGAATCTGTATCAAAAAGTGCAAATGTGCCGTTGCCTTAACATTTTATAAGTCCCTGCAGGAAATGGGTATGTGTGACCATTTCAATCGAATCTTTATGTCAGCGATTCAAAAGAGTCGTTGCTACAAAAATTAAAATAATATCGTAACTTCCTTGAATTATAATATTTAATGCTTTCATTGTTGGAAAACATACTAATATCTTGCTAAAATAGGTTACTGTGGAAAGGAAACGTCAGCAAACCGTTTCAAGATATTCATGTTGATTGAGAACTTACCCGAAGGTTTCGCAGCAAAATTACTGATATAAGCATCATTACTGTTTGATTGATGCATGGAAAGATGATTCACCGATAACGGTAAATGCACACATGAACTTTTGTTTGAGAAATTATCCTTTCTGAAACGTTGGAGATATTATGATGCCATTGTCTGGGTTTGTACAAAAGAAAACGTTATCAATAACTCAGTATTGCCCGTATCAAAGTTCTTGCGTCGTTACATTTGAAATCTTCAGTCAGCATGTTCTGATTCATTACACATCTACATGCAGCAAGCAGCCATAAACATGATCAGCTGACACTGTTTCATTTCTGAAATCACCAATACTGATAGGAATTTCGTAAATATTAATGAACCTTAGAAAAGCTGAAACTTTTGCTTTCATCAGCATATATCAATGACTGTTCCTGCTACTTTCATTGTGAAGGTGGTGGTATCTGTACATAAACAACCGGTTTGTACAGTTGAAAGTGTTCAAATGCAATGAAACTTGAAAAATGTACAACTGTGCAATTGCGTATTACACGTATGTTGAAAATGGTTCTTATTGCTGGAGTACTGTGAGAAATTAGAGTTTTTGATTAATCTTTGACAAATCGAATATTCCTAATGAAAGCATCTACTCACCTCATCTCTGTTGGATTTTGTATTTCTAAACTGACAGAAGTGTACCATACCATTTCTACAATTCTGTTCTATAACAAATGTGCTGCCGTTTGATACGATACAAAGGAAACATCATATTGCTTCTCTATAAGATAACGATTCGGATTTTCAATTTCCTTCTTACCGAGTAGAATGTCCCAAAAGTAATATTTGTTTTCGGAAGATTTGGTGCCAAATAATGCTTCGATGCTGACTTAAATAAAAAATATGTTACTTGAATGTGTCTTCTAAACATGTACGTATCGATGAAATCTCTCCAACGCAAAGCAATCAAAGGATACGTTCTAATGCCCACTTGAATATTTTGTATCAATGAAGATCGACTGATCTATTAAAAGTTATGGAAATGTGATGATGAGCTAAAGGACATATCGTTCTCGTATAAACATTTGCATAGAAAATAGGTCCTAGATGGTTAAATATTTGGTGGTATGTCAACATAAAGAAAGATGATCTCCGAGCAGAATAGTCCTGTAGCGCAATTCTAACGTTTTAGGTTTTAAAATACTTCACCATTATGATGTTATTGGCTAGAAATTGGAATGGTGAAACACGTTGTAAATGTAATCATATGGCACTGTCTTTAAGCAAGACTGAGAAGATTAGTGGAAATGCTTGCTGCTTATATGTTACTCAAAGTTTACGACATATGCTACGTTTTGTTTTGAATTTCAGATATCGATGAATGTTCGTCCAACCTTACATGTCAAAACGGTGGTACCTGTAACAACACAGCCGGCTCATACAGTTGCATTTGCACAAATGGATGGACAGGCGCAAACTGTACAAATGGTAAGGAAAGAATCTGAGTTTTGCCGATAGCCTTGAAACAACTGTAGGTTATATCAATCATCCTTCGAACTATAGGAGATCTTTGAAAAAAATGCGAAATGTGAATCTGTATCAAAAAGTGCAAATGTGCCGTTGCCTTAACATTTTATAAGTCCCTGCAGGAAATGGGTATGTGTGACCATTTCAATGGAATCTTTATGTCAGCGATTCAAAAGAGTCGTTGCTACAAAAATTAAAATAATATCGTAACTTCCTTGAATTATAATATTTAATGCTTTCATTGTTGGAAAACATACTAATATCTTGCTAAAATAGGTTACTGTGGAAAGGAAACGTCAGCAAACCGTTTCAAGATATTCATGTTGATTGAGAACTTACCCGAAGGTTTCGCAGCAAAATTACTGATATAAGCATCATTACTGTTTGATTGATGCATGGAAAGATGATTCACCGATAACGGTAAATGCACACATGAACTTTTGTTTGAGAAATTATCCTTTCTGAAACGTTGGAGATATTATGATGCCATTGTCTGGGTTTGTACAAAAGAAAACGTTATCAATAACTCAGTATTGCCCGTATCAAAGTTCTTGCGACGTTACATTTGAAATCTTCAGTCAGCATGTTATGATTCATTGCACATGTACTTGCAGCAAACAGCCATAAATATGATCAGCTGACACTGTTTCATTTCTGAAATCACTAATACTGATAGGAATTTCGTAAATATTAATGAACCTTAGAAAAGCTGAAACTTTTGCTTTCATCAGCATATATCAATGACTGTTCCTGCTACTTTCATTGTGAAGGTGGTGGTATCTGTACATAAACAACCGGTTTGTACAGTTGAAAGTGTTCAAATGCAATGAAACTTGAAAAATCTACAACTGTGCAATTGCGTATTACACGTATGTTGAAAATGGATCTTATTGCTGGAGTACTGTGAGAAATTAGAGTTTTTAATTAATCTTTGACAAATCGAATATTCCTAATGAAAGCATCTACTCACCTCATCTCTGTTGGATTTTGTATTTCTAAACTGACAAAAGTGTACCATACCATTTCTACAATTCTGTTCTATAACAAATGTGCTGCCGTTTGATACGATACAAAGGAAACATAATATTGCTTCTCTATAAGATAACGATTCGGATTTTCAATTTCCTTCTTGCCGAGTAGAATGTCCCAAAAGTAATATTTGTTTTCGGAAGATTTGGTGCCAAATAATGCTTCGATGCTGACTTAAATAAAAAAATATGTTACTTGAATGTGTCTTCTAAACATGTACGTATCGATGAAATCTCTCCAACGCAAAGCAATCAAAGGATACGTTCTAATGCCCACTTGAATATTTTGTATCAATGAAGATCGACTGATCTATTAAAAGTTATGGAAATGTGATGATGAGCTAAAGGACATATCGTTCTCGTATAAACATTTGCATAGAAAATAGGTCCTAGATGGTTAAATATTTGGTGGTATGTCAACATAAAGAAAGATGATCTCCGAGCAGAATAGTCCTGTAGCGCAATTCTAACGTTTTAGGTTTTAAAATACTTCACCATTATGATGTTATTGGCTAGAAATTGGAATGGTGAAACACGTTGTAAATGTAATCATATGGCACTGTCTTTAAGCAAGACTGAGAAGATTAGTGGAAATGCTTGCTGCTTATATGTTACTCAAAGTTTACAACATATGCTACGTTTTGTTTTGAATTTCAGATATCGATGAATGTTCGTCCAACCTTACATGTCAAAACGGTGGTACCTGTAACAACACAGCCGGCTCATACAGTTGCATTTGCACAAATGGATGGACAGGCGCAAACTGTACAAATGGTAAGGAAAGAATCTGAGTTTTGCCGATAGCCTTGAAACAACTGTAGGTCATATCAATCATCCTTCGAACTATAGGAGATCTTTGAAAAAAAATGCGAAATGTGAATCTGTATCAAAAAGTGCAAATGTGCCGTTGCCTTAACATTTTCTAAGTCCCTGCAGGAAATGGGTATGTGTGACCATTTCAATCGAATCTTTATGTCAGCGATTCAAAAGAGTCGTTGCTACAAAAATTAAAATAATATCGTAACTTCCTTGAATTATAATATTTAATGCTTTCATTGTTGGAAAACATACTAATATCTTGCTAAAATAGGTTACTGTGGAAAGGAAACGTCAGCAAACCGTTTCAAGATATTCATGTTGATTGAGAACTTACCCGAAGGTTTCGCAGCAAAATTACTGATACAAGCATCATTACTGTTTGATTGATGCATGGAAAGATGATTCACCGATAACGGTAAATGCACACATGGACTTTTGTTTGAGAAATTATCCTTTCTGAAACGTTGGAGATATTATGATGCCATTGTCTGGGTTTGTACAAAAGAAAACGTTATCAATAACTCAGTATTGCCCTTATCAAAGTTTTTGAGTCGTTACATTTGAAATCTTCAGTCAGCATGTTCTGATTCATTACACATCTACATGCAGCAAGCAGCCATAAACATGATCAGCTGACACTGTTTCATTTCTGAAATCACCAATACTGATAGGAATTTCGTAAATATTAATGAACCTTAGAAAAGCTGAAACTTTTGCTTTCATCAGCATATATCAATGACTGTTCCTGCTACTTTCATTGTGAAGGTGGTGGTATCTGTACATAAACAACCGGTTTGTACAGTTGAAAGTGTTCAAATGCAATGAAACTTGAAAAATGTACAACTGTGCAATTGCGTATTACACGTATGTTGAAAATGGTTCTTATTGCTGGAGTACTGTGAGAAATTAGAGTTTTTGATTAATCTTTGACAAATCGAATATTCCTAATGAAAGCATCTACTCACCTCATCTCTGTTGGATTTTGTATTTCTAAACTGACAGAAGTGTACCATACCATTTCTACAATTCTGTTCTATAACAAATGTGCTGCCGTTTGATACGATACAAAGGAAACATAATATTGCTTCTCTATAAGATAACGATTCGGATTTTCAATTTCCTTCTTACCGAGTAGAATGTCCCAAAAGTAATATCTGTTTTCGGAAGATTTGGTGCCAAATAATGCTTCGATGCTGACTTAAATAAAAAAATATGTTACTTGAATGTGTCTTCTAAACATGTACGTATCGATGAAATCTCTCCAACGCAAAGCAATCAAAGGATACGTTCTAATGTCCACTTGAATATTTTGTATCAATGAAGATCGACTGATCTATTAAAAGTTATGGAAATGTGATGATGAGCTAAAGGACATATCGTTCTCGTATAAACATTTGCATAGAAAATAGGTCCTAGATGGTTAAATATTTGGTGGTATGTCAACATAAAGAAAGATGATCTCCGAGCAGAATAGTCCTGTAGCGCAATTCTAACGTTTTAGGTGTTAAAATACTTCACCATTATGATGTTATTGGCTAGAAATTGGAATGGTGAAACACGTTGTAAATGTAATCATATGGCACTGTCTTTAAGCAAGACTGAGAAGATTAGTGGAAATGCTTGCTGCTTATATGTTACTCAAAGTTTACGACATATGCTACGTTTTGTTTTGAATTTCAGATATCGATGAATGTTCGTCCAACCTTACATGTCAAAACGGTGGTACCTGTAACAACACAGCCGGCTCATACAGTTGCATTTGCACAAATGGATGGACAGGCGCAAACTGTGCAAATGGTAAGGAAAGAATCTGAGTTTTGCCGATAGCCTTGAAACAACTGTAGGTCATATCAATCATCCTTCGAACTATAGGAGATCTTTGAAAAAAAATGCGAAATGTGAATCTGTATCAAAAAGTGCAAATGTGCCGTTGCCTTAACATTTTATAAGTCCCTGCAGGAAATGGGTATGTGTGACCATTTCAATCGAATCTTTATGTCAGCGATTCAAAAGAGTCGTTGCTACAAAAATTAAAATAATATCGTAACTTCCTTGAATTATAATATTTAATGCTTTCATTGTTGGAAAACATACTAATATCTTGCTAAAATATGTTACTGTGGAAAGGAAACGTCAGCAAACCGTTTCAAGATATTCATGTTGATTGAGAACTTACCCGAAGGTTTCGCAGCAAAATTACTGATACAAGCATCATTACTGTTTGATTGATGCATGGAAAGATGATTCACCGATAACGGTAAATGCACACATGGACTTTTGTTTGAGAAATTATCCTTTCTGAAACGTTGGAGATATTATGATGCCATTGTCTGGGTTTGTACAAAAGAAAACGTTATCAATAACTCAGTATTGCCCTTATCAAAGTTTTTGAGTCGTTACATTTGAAATCTTCAGTCAGCATGTTCTGATTCATTACACATCTACATGCAGCAAGCAGCCATAAACATGATCAGCTGACACTGTTTCATTTCTGAAATCACCAATACTGATAGGAATTTCGTAAATATTAATGAACCTTAGAAAAGCTGAAACTTTTGCTTTCATCAGCATATATCAATGACTGTTCCTGCTACTTTCATTGTGAAGGTGGTGGTATCTGTACATAAACAACCGGTTTGTACAGTTGAAAGTGTTCAAATGCAATGAAACTTGAAAAATGTACAACTGTGCAATTGCGTATTACACGTATGTTGAAAATGGTTCTTATTGCTGGAGTACTGTGAGAAATTAGAGTTTTTGATTAATCTTTGACAAATCGAATATTCCTAATGAAAGCATCTACTCACCTCATCTCTGTTGGATTTTGTATTTCTAAACTGACAGAAGTGTACCATACCATTTCTACAATTCTGTTCTATAACAAATGTGCTGCCGTTTGATACGATACAAAGGAAACATCATATTGCTTCTCTATAAGATAACGATTCGGATTTTCAATTTCCTTCTTACCGAGTAGAATGTCCCAAAAGTAATATTTGTTTTCGGAAGATTTGGTGCCAAATAATGCTTCGATGCTGACTTAAATAAAAAATATGTTACTTGAATGTGTCTTCTAAACATGTACGTATCGATGAAATCTCTCCAACGCAAAGCAATCAAAGGATACGTTCTAATGCCCACTTGAATATTTTGTATCAATGAAGATCGACTGATCTATTAAAAGTTATGGAAATGTGATGATGAGCTAAAGGACATATCGTTCTCGTATAAACATTTGCATAGAAAATAGGTCCTAGATGGTTAAATATTTGGTGGTATGTCAACATAAAGAAAGATGATCTCCGAGCAGAATAGTCCTGTAGCGCAATTCTAACGTTTTAGGTTTTAAAATACTTCACCATTATGATGTTATTGGCTAGAAATTGGAATGGTGAAACACGTTGTAAATGTAATCATATGGCACTGTCTTTAAGCAAGACTGAGAAGATTAGTGGAAATGCTTGCTGCTTATATGTTACTCAAAGTTTACGACATATGCTACGTTTTGTTTTGAATTTCAGATATCGATGAATGTTCGTCCAACCTTACATGTCAAAACGGTGGTACCTGTAACAACACAGCCGGCTCATACAGTTGCATTTGCACAAATGGATGGACAGGCGCAAACTGTACAAATGGTAAGGAAAGAATCTGAGTTTTGCCGATAGCCTTGAAACAACTGTAGGTCATATCAATCATCCTTCGAACTATAGGAGATCTTTGAAAAAAATGCGAAATGTGAATCTGTATCAAAAAGTGCAAATGTGCCGTTGCCTTAACATTTTATAAGTCCCTGCAGGAAATGGGTATGTGTGACCATTTCAATCGAATCTTTATGTCAGCGATTCAAAAGAGTCGTTGCTACAAAAATTAAAATAATATCGTAACTTCCTTGAATTATAATATTTAATGCTTTCATTGTTGGAAAACATACTAATATCTTGCTAAAATAGGTTACTGTGGAAAGGAAACGTCAGCAAACCGTTTCAAGATATTCATGTTGATTGAGAACTTACCCGAAGGTTTCGCAGCAAAATTACTGATACAAGCATCATTACTGTTTGATTGATGCATGGAAAGATGATTCACCGATAACGGTAAATGCACACATGGACTTTTGTTTGAGAAATTATCCTTTCTGAAACGTTGGAGATATTATGATGCCATTGTCTGGGTTTGTACAAAAGAAAACGTTATCAATAACTCAGTATTGCCCTTATCAAAGTTTTTGAGTCGTTACATTTGAAATCTTCAGTCAGCATGTTCTGATTCATTACACATCTACATGCAGCAAGCAGCCATAAACATGATCAGCTGACACTGTTTCATTTCTGAAATCACCAATACTGATAGGAATTTCGTAAATATTAATGAACCTTAGAAAAGCTGAAACTTTTGCTTTCATCAGCATATATCAATGACTGTTCCTGCTACTTTCATTGTGAAGGTGGTGGTATCTGTACATAAACAACCGGTTTGTACAGTTGAAAGTGTTCAAATGCAATGAAACTTGAAAAATCTACAACTGTGCAATTGCGTATTACACGTATGTTGAAAATGGATCTTATTGCTGGAGTACTGTGAGAAATTAGAGTTTTTAATTAATCTTTGACAAATCGAATATTCCTAATGAAAGCATCTACTCACCTCATCTCTGTTGGATTTTGTATTTCTAAACTGACAAAAGTGTACCATACCATTTCTACAATTCTGTTCTATAACAAATGTGCTGCCGTTTGATACGATACAAAGGAAACATAATATTGCTTCTCTATAAGATAACGATTCGGATTTTCAATTTCCTTCTTACCGAGTAGAATGTCCCAAAAGTAATATTTGTTTTCGGAAGATTTGGTGCCAAATAATGCTTCGATGCTGACTTAAATAAAAAAATATGTTACTTGAATGTGTCTTCTAAACATGTACGTATCGATGAAATCTCTCCAACGCAAAGCAATCAAAGGATACGTTCTAATGCCCACTTGAATATTTTGTATCAATGAAGATCGACTGATCTATTAAAAGTTATGGAAATGTGATGATGAGCTAAAGGACATATCGTTCTCGTATAAACATTTGCATAGAAAATAGGTCCTAGATGGTTAAATATTTGGTGGTATGTCAACATAAAGAAAGATGATCTCCGAGCAGAATAGTCCTGTAGCGCAATTCTAACGTTTTAGGTTTTAAAATACTTCACCATTATGATGTTATTGGCTAGAAATTGGAATGGTGAAACACGTTGTAAATGTAATCATATGGCACTGTCTTTAAGCAAGACTGAGAAGATTAGTGGAAATGCTTGCTGCTTATATGTTACTCAAAGTTTACAACATATGCTACGTTTTGTTTTGAATTTCAGATATCGATGAATGTTCGTCCAACCTTACATGTCAAAACGGTGGTACCTGTAACAACACAGCCGGCTCATACAGTTGCATTTGCACAAATGGATGGACAGGCGCAAACTGTACAAATGGTAAGGAAAGAATCTGAGTTTTGCCGATAGCCTTGAAACAACTGTAGGTCATATCAATCATCCTTCGAACTATAGGAGATCTTTGAAAAAAAAATGCGAAATGTGAATCTGTATCAAAAAGTGCAAATGTGCCGTTGCCTTAACATTTTATAAGTCCCTGCAGGAAATGGGTATGTGTGACCATTTCAATCGAATCTTTATGTCAGCGATTCAAAAGAGTCGTTGCTACAAAAATTAAAATAATATCGTAACTTCCTTGAATTATAATATTTAATGCTTTCATTGTTGGAAAACATACTAATATCTTGCTAAAATAGGTTACTGTGGAAAGGAAACGTCAGCAAACCGTTTCAAGATATTCATGTTGATTGAGAACTTACCCGAAGGTTTCGCAGCAAAATTACTGATATAAGCATCATTACTGTTTGATTGATGCATGGAAAGATGATTCACCGATAACGGTAAATGCACACATGAACTTTTGTTTGAGAAATTATCCTTTCTGAAACGTTGGAGATATTATGATGCCATTGTCTGGGTTTGTACAAAAGATAACGTTATCAATAACTCAGTATTGCCCGTATCAAAGTTCTTGCGTCGTTACATTTGAAATCTTCAGTCAGCATGTTATGATTCATTGCACATGTACTTGCAGCAAACAGCCATAAATATGATCAGCTGACACTGTTTCATTTCTGAAATCACTAATACTGATAGGAATTTCGTAAATATTAATGAACCTTAGAAAAGCTGAAACTTTTGCTTTCATCAGCATATATCAATGACTGTTCCTGCTACTTTCATTGTGAAGGTGGTGGTATCTGTACATAAACAACCGGTTTGTACAGTTGAAAGTGTTCAAATGCAATGAAACTTGAAAAATGTACAACTGTGCAATTGCGTATTACACGTATGTTGAAAATGGTTCTTATTGCTGGAGTACTGTGAGAAATTAGAGTTTTTAATTAATCTTTGACAAATCGAATATTCCTAATGAAAGCATCTACTCACCTCATCTCTGTTGGATTTTGTATTTCTAAACTGACAAAAGTGTACCATACCATTTCTACAATTCTGTTCTATAACAAATGTGCTGCCGTTTGATACGATACAAAGGAAACATAATATTGCTTCTCTATAAGATAACGATTCGGATTTTCAATTTCCTTCTTACCGTGTAGAAAGTCCCAAAAGTAATACTTGTTTTCGGAAGATTTGGTGCCAAATAATGCTTTGATGCTGACTTAGATAAAAAATATGTTACTTGAATATGTCTTCTAAAAATGTACGTATCGATGAAATCTGTCCAACGCAAAGCAACCAAAGGATACATTTTAATGCCCACTTGAATATTTTGTATCAATCAAGATCGACTGATCTATTAAAAGTTACGGAAATGTGATGATGAGCTAAAGGACATATCGTTCTCGTATAAACATTTGCATAGAAAATAGGTCCTAGATGGTTAAATATTTGGTGGTATGTCAACATAAAGAAAGATGATCTCCGAGCAGAATAGTCCTGTAGCGCAATTCTAACGTTTTAGGTTTTAAAATACTTCACCATTATGATGTTATTGGCTAGAAATTGGAATGGTGAAACACGTTGTAAATGTAATCATATGGCACTGTCTTTAAGCAAGACTGAGAAGATTAGTGGAAATGCTTGCTGCTTATATGTTACTCAAAGTTTACGACATATGCTACGTTTTGTTTTGAATTTCAGATATCGATGAATGTTTGTCCAACCTTACATGTCAAAACGGTGGTACCTGTAACAACACAGCCGGCTCATACAGTTGCATTTGCACAAATGGATGGACAGGCGCAAACTGTGCAAATGGTAAGGAAAGAATCTGAGTTTTGCCGATAGCCTTGAAACAACTGTAGGTCATATCAATCATCCTTCGAACTATAGGAGATCTTTGAAAAAAAATGCGAAATGTGAATCTGTATCAAAAAGTGCAAATGTGCCGTTGCCTTAACATTTTATAAGTCCCTGCAGGAAATGGGTATGTGTGACCATTTCAATCGAATCTTTATGTCAGCGATTCAAAAGAGTCGTTGCTACAAAAATTAAAATAATATCGTAACTTCCTTGAATTATAATATTTAATGCTTTCATTGTTGGAAAACATACTAATATCTTGCTAAAATATGTTACTGTGGAAAGTAAACGTCAGCAAACCGTTTCAAGATATTCATGTTGATTGAGAACTTACCCGAAGGTTTCGCAGCAAAATTACTGATATAAGCATCATTACTGTATGATTGATGCATGGAAAGATGATTCACCGATAACGGTAAATGCACACATGGACTTTTGTTTGAGAAATTATCCTTTCTGAAACGTTGGAGATATTATGATGTCATTGTCTGGGTTTGTACAAAAGAAAACGTTATCAATAACTCAGTATTGCACTTATCAAAGTTTTTGAGTCGTTACATTTGAAATCTTCAGTCAGCATGTTCTGATTCATTACACATGTACTTGCAGCAAACAGCCATAAACATGATCAGCTGACACTGTTTCATTTCTGAAATCACCAATACTGATAGGAATATCGTAAATATTAATGAACACCAGAAAACCTTAAACTCTTGCTTTCATCAGCATATATCAATGACTGTTCCTGCTACTTTCATTGTGAAGGTGGTGGTATCTGTACATAAACAACCGGTTTGTACAGTTGAAAGTGTTCAAATGCAATGAAACTTGAAAAATGTACAACTGTGCAATTGCGTATTACACGTATGTTGAAAATGATTCTTATTGGTGGAGTACTGTGAGAAATTAGAGTTTTTAATTAATCTTTGACAAATCGAATATTCCTAATGAAAGCATCTACTCACCTCATCTCTGTTGGATTTTGTATTTCTAAACTGACAAAAGTGTACCATACCATTTCTACAATTCTGTTCTATAACAAATGTGCTGCCGTTTGATACGATACAAAGGAAACATAATATTGCTTCTCTATAAGATAACGATTCGGATTTTCAATTTCCTTCTTACCGAGTAGAATGTCCCAAAAGTAATATTTGTTTTCGGAAGATTTGGTGCCAAATAATGCTTCGATGCTGACTTAAATAAAAAATATGTTACTTGAATGTGTCTTCTAAACATGTACGTATCGATGAAATCTCTCCAACGCAAAGCAATCAAAGGATACGTTCTAATGCCCACTTGAATATTTTGTATCAATGAAGATCGACTGATCTATTAAAAGTTATGGAAATGTGATGATGAGCTAAAGGACATATCGTTCTCGTATAAACATTTGCATAGAAAATAGGTCCTAGATGGTTAAATATTTGGTGGTATGTCAACATAAAGAAAGATGATCTCCGAGCAGAATAGTCCTGTAGCGCAATTCTAACGTTTTAGGTTTTAAAATACTTCACCATTATGATGTTATTGGCTAGAAATTGGAATGGTGAAACACGTTGTAAATGTAATCATATGGCACTGTCTTTAAGCAAGACTGAGAAGATTAGTGGAAATGCTTGCTGCTTATATGTTACTCAAAGTTTACGACATATGCTACGTTTTGTTTTGAATTTCAGATATCGATGAATGTTCGTCCAACCTTACATGTCAAAACGGTGGTACCTGTAACAACACAGCCGGCTCATACAGTTGCATTTGCACAAATGGATGGACAGGCGCAAACTGTACAAATGGTAAGGAAAGAATCTGAGTTTTGCCGATAGCCTTGAAACAACTGTAGGTCATATCAATCATCCTTCGAACTATAGGAGATCTTTGAAAAAAAATGCGAAATGTGAATCTGTATCAAAAAGTGCAAATGTGCCGTTGCCTTAACATTTTATAAGTCCCTGCAGGAAATGGGTATGTGTGCCCATTTCAATCGAATCTTTATGTCAGCGATTCAAAAGAGTCGTTGCTACAAAAATTAAAATAATATCGTAACTTCCTTGAATTATAATATTTAATGCTTTCATTGTTGGAAAACATACTAATATCTTGCTAAAATAGGTTACTGTGGAAAGGAAACGTCAGCAAACCGTTTCAAGATATTCATGTTGATTGAGAACTTACCCGAAGGTTTCGCAGCAAAATTACTGATATAAGCATCATTACTGTTTGATTGATGCATGGAAAGATGATTCACCGATAACGGTAAATGCACACATGAACTTTTGTTTGAGAAATTATCCTTTCTGAAACGTTGGAGATATTATGATGCCATTGTCTGGGTTTGTACAAAAGAAAACGTTATCAATAACTCAGTATTGCCCGTATCAAAGTTCTTGCGTCGTTACATTTGAAATCTTCAGTCAGCATGTTATGATTCATTACACATGTACTTGCAGAAAACAGCCATAAACATGATCAGCTGACACTGTTTCATTTCTGAAATCACTAATACTGATAGGAATTTCGTAAATATTAATGAACCTTAGAAAAGCTGAAACTTTTGCTTTCATCAGCATATATCAATGACTGTTCCATCTGAAGGTGGCGGTATCTGTACATAAACAACCGGTTTGTACAGTTAGAAGTGTGCAAATGCAATGAAACTTGAAAAATGTACAACTGTGCAATTGCGTATTACACGTAGGTTGAGTCTGGTTCTTATTGCTGGACTACTGAGAGAAATTAGAGTTTTTGATTAATCTTTGACAAATCGAATATTCCTAATGAAAGCATCTACTCACCTCATCTCTGTTGGATTTTGTATTTCTAAACTGACAAAAGTGTACCATACCATTTCCACAATTCTGTTCTATAACAAATGTGCTGCCGTTTGATACGATACAAAGGAAACATAATATTGCTTCTCTATAAGATAACGATTCGGATTTTCAATTTCCTTCTTACCGAGTAGAATGTCCCAAAAGTAATATTTGTTTTCGGAAGATTTGGTGCCAAATAATGCTTCGATGCTGACTTAAATAAAAAATATGTTACTTGAATGTGTCTTCTAAACATGTACGTATCGATGAAATCTCTCCAACGCAAAGCAATCAAAGGATACGTTCTAATGCCCACTTGAATATTTTGTATCAATGAAGATCGACTGATCTATTAAAAGTTATGGAAATGTGATGATGAGCTAAAGGACATATCGTTCTCGTATAAACATTTGCATAGAAAATAGGTCCTAGATGGTTAAATATTTGGTGGTATGTCAACATAAAGAAAGATGATCTCCGAGCAGAATAGTCCTGTAGCGCAATTCTAACGTTTTAGGTTTTAAAATACTTCACCATTATGATGTTATTGGCTAGAAATTGGAATGGTGAAACACGTTGTAAATGTAATCATATGGCACTGTCTTTAAGCAAGACTGAGAAGATTAGTGGAAATGCTTGCTGCTTATATGTTACTCAAAGTTTACGACATATGCTACGTTTTGTTTTGAATTTCAGATATCGATGAATGTTCGTCCAACCTTACATGTCAAAACGGTGGTACCTGTAACAACACAGCCGGCTCATACAGTTGCATTTGCACAAATGGATGGACAGGCGCAAACTGTACAAATGGTAAGGAAAGAATCTGAGTTTTGCCGATAGCCTTGAAACAACTGTAGGTCATATCAATCATCCTTCGAACTATAGGAGATCTTTGAAAAAAAATGCGAAATGTGAATCTGTATCAAAAAGTGCAAATGTGCCGTTGCCTTAACATTTTATAAGTCCCTGCAGGAAATGGGTATGTGTGACCATTTCAATCGAATCTTTATGTCAGCGATTCAAAAGAGTCGTTGCTACAAAAATTAAAATAATATCGTAACTTCCTTGAATTATAATATTTAATGCTTTCATTGTTGGAAAACATACTAATATCTTGCTAAAATAGGTTACTGTGGAAAGGAAACGTCAGCAAACCGTTTCAAGATATTCATGTTGATTGAGTACTTACCCGAAGGTTTCGCAGCAAAATTACTGATATAAGCATCATTACTGTTTGATTGATGCATGGAAAGATGATTCACCGATAACGGTAAATGCACACATGAACTTTTGTTTGAGAAATTATCCTTTCTGAAACGTTGGAGATATTATGATGCCATTGTCTGGGTTTGTACAAAAGATAACGTTATCAATAACTCAGTATTGCCCGAATCAAAGTTCTTGCGTCGTTACATTTGAAATCTTCAGTCAGCATGTTATGATTCATTGCACATGTACTTGCAGCAAACAGCCATAAATATGATCAGCTGACACTGTTTCATTTCTGAAATCACTAATACTGATAGGAATTTCGTAAATATTAATGAACCTTAGAAAAGCTGAAACTTTTGCTTTCATCAGCATATATCAATGACTGTTCCTGCTACTTTCATTGTGAAGGTGGTGGTATCTGTACATAAACAACCGGTTTGTACAGTTGAAAGTGTTCAAATGCAATGAAACTTGAAAAATGTACAACTGTGCAATTGCGTATTACACGTATGTTGAAAATGATTCTTATTGGTGGAGTACTGTGAGAAATTAGAGTTTTTAATTAATCTTTGACAAATCGAATATTCCTAATGAAAGCATCTACTCACCTCATCTCTGTTGGATTTTGTATTTCTAAACTGACAAAAGTGTACCATACCATTTCTACAATTCTGTTCTATAACAAATGTGCTGCCGTTTGATACGATACAAAGGAAACATAATATTGCTTCTCTATAAGATAACGATTCGGATTTTCAATTTCCTTCTTACCGAGTAGAATGTCCCAAAAGTAACATTTGTTTTCGGAAGATTTGGTGCCAAATAATGCTTCGATGCTGACTTAAATAAAAAATATGTTACTTGAATGTGTCTTCTAAACATGTACGTATCGATGAAATCTCTCCAACGCAAAGCAATCAAAGGATACGTTCTAATGCCCACTTGAATATTTTGTATCAATGAAGATCGACTGATCTATTAAAAGTTATGGAAATGTGATGATGAGCTAAAGGACATATCGTTCTCGTATAAACATTTGCATAGAAAATAGGTCCTAGATGGTTAAATATTTGGTGGTATGTCAACATAAAGAAAGATGATCTCCGAGCAGAATAGTCCTGTAGCGCAATTCTAACGTTTTAGGTTTTAAAATATTTCACCATTATGATGTTATTGGCTAGAAATTGGAATGGTGAAACACGTTGTAAATGTAATCATATGGCACTGTCTTTAAGCAAGACTGAGAAGATTAGTGGAAATGCTTGCTGCTTATATGTTACTCAAAGTTTACGACATATGCTACGTTTTGTTTTGAATTTCAGATATCGATGAATGTTTGTCCAACCTTACATGTCAAAACGGTGGTACCTGTAACAACACAGCCGGCTCATACAGTTGCATTTGCACAAATGGATGGACAGGCGCAAACTGTACAAATGGTAAGGAAAGAATCTGAGTTTTGCCGATAGCCTTGAAACAACTGTAGGTCATATCAATCATCCTTCGAACTATAGGAGATCTTTGAAAAAAAATGCGAAATGTGAATCTGTATCAAAAAGTGCAAATGTGCCGTTACCTTAACATTTTATAAGTCCCTGCAGGAAATGGGTATGTGTGCCCATTTCAATCGAATCTTTATGTCAGCGATTCAAAAGAGTCGTTGCTACAAAAATTAAAATAATATCGTAACTTCCTTGAATTATAATATTTAATGCTTTCATTGTTGGAAAACATACTAATATCTTGCTAAAATAGGTTACTGTGGAAAGGAAACGTCAGCAAACCGTTTCAAGATATTCATGTTGATTGAGAACTTACCCGAAGGTTTCGCAGCAAAATTACTGATATAAGCATCATTACTGTTTGATTGATGCATGGAAAGATGATTCACCGATAACGGTAAATGCACACATGAACTTTTGTTTGAGAAATTATCCTTTCTGAAACGTTGGAGATATTATGATGCCATTGTCTGGGTTTGTACAAAAGAAAACGTTATCAATAACTCAGTATTGCCCGTATCAATGTTCTTGCGTCGTTACATTTGAAATCTTCAGTCAGCATGTTATGATTCATTGCACATGTACTTGCAGCAAACAGCCATAAATATGATCAGCTGACACTGTTTCATTTCTGAAATCACTAATACTGATAGGAATTTCGTAAATATTAATGAACCTTAGAAAAGCTGAAACTTTTGCTTTCAGCAGCATATATCAATGACTGTTCCATCTGAAGGTGGCGGTATCTGTACATAAACAACCGGTTTGTACAGTTAGAAGTGTGCAAATGCAATGAAACTTGAAAAATGTACAACTGTGCAATTGTGTATTACACGTAGGTTGAGTCTGGTTCTTATTGCTGGACTACTGAGAGAAATTAGAGTTTTTGATTAATCTTTGACAAATCGAATATTCCTAATGAAAGCATCTACTCACATCATCTCTGTTGGATTTTGTATTTCTAAACTGACAAAAGTGTACCATACCATTTCTACAATTCTGTTCTATAACAAATGTGCTGCCGTTTGATACGATACAAAGGAAACATAATATTGCTTCTCTATAAGATAACGATTCGGATTTTCAATTTCCTTCTTACCGTGTAGAAAATCCCAAAAGTAATACTTGTTTTCGGAAGATTTGGTGCCAAATAATGCTTTGATGCTGACTTAGATAAAAAATATGTTACTTGAATATGTCTTCTAAAAATGTACGTATCGATGAAATCTGTCCAACGCAAAGCAACCAAAGGATACATTTTAATGCCCACTTGAATATTTTGTATCAATCAAGATCGACTGATCTATTAAAAGTTATGGAAATGTGATGATGAGCTAAAGGACATATCGTTCTCGTATAAACATTTGCATAGAAAATAGGTCCTAGATGGTTAAATATTTGGTGGTATGTCAGCGTAAAGAAAGATGATCTCCGAGCAGAATAGTCCTGTAGAGCAATTCTAACGTTTTAGGTTTTAAAATACTTCACCATTATGATGTTATTGGCTAGAAATTGGAATGGTGAAACACGTTGTAAATGTAATCATATGGCACTGTCTTTAAGCAAGACTGAGAAGATTAGTGGAAATGCTTGCTGCTTATATGTTACTCAAAGTTTACGACATATGCTACGTTTTGTTTTGAATTTCAGATATCGATGAATGTTTGTCCAACCTTACATGTCAAAACGGTGGTACCTGTAACAACACAGCCGGCTCATACAGTTGCATTTGCACAAATGGATGGACAGGCGCAAACTGTGCAAATGGTAAGGAAAGAATCTGAGTTTTGCCGATAGCCTTGAAACAACTGTAGGTCATATCAATCATCCTTCGAACTATAGGAGATCTTTGAAAAAAAATGCGAAATGTGAATCTGTATCAAAAAGTGCAAATGTGCCGTTGCCTTAACATTTTATAAGTCCCTGCAGGAAATGGGTATGTGTGACCATTTCAATCGAATCTTTATGTCAGCGATTCAAAAGAGTCGTTGCTACAAAAATTAAAATAATATCGTAACTTCCTTGAATTATAATATTTAATGCTTTCATTGTTGGAAAACATACTAATATCTTGCTAAAATATGTTACTGTGGAAAGTAAACGTCAGCAAACCGTTTCAAGATATTCATGTTGATTGAGAACTTACCCGAAGGTTTCGCAGCAAAATTACTGATATAAGCATCATTACTGTTTGATTGATGCATGGAAAGATGATTCACCGATAACGGTAAATGCACACATGAACTTTTGTTTGAGAAATTATCCTTTCTGAAACGTTGGAGATATTATGATGCCATTGTCTGGGTTTGTACAAAAGAAAACGTTATCAATAACTCAGTATTGCCCGTATCAAAGTTCTTGCGTCGTTACATTTGAAATCTTCAGTCAGCATGTTATGATTCATTGCACATGTACTTGCAGCAAACAGCCATAAATATGATCAGCTGACACTGTTTCATTTCTGAAATCACTAATACTGATAGGAATTTCGTAAATATTAATGAACCTTAGAAAAGCTGAAACTTTTGCTTTCATCAGCATATATCAATGACTGTTCCATCTGAAGGTGGCGGTATCTGTACATAAACAACCGGTTTGTACAGTTAGAAGTGTGCAAATGCAATGAAACTTGAAAAATGTACAACTGTGCAATTGCGTATTACACGTAGGTTGAGTCCGGTTCTTATTGCTGGACTACTGAGAGAAATTAGAGTTTTTGATTAATCTTTGACAAATCGAATATTCCTAATGAAAGCATCTACTCACCTCATCTCTGTTGGATTTTGTATTTCTAAACTGACAAAAGTGTACCATACCATTTCCACAATTCTTTTCTATAACAAATGTGCTGCCGTTTGATACGATACAAAGGAAACATAATATTGCTTCTCTATAAGATAACGATTCGGATTTTCAATTTCCTTCTTACCGAGTAGAATGTCCCAAAAGTAATATTTGTTTTCGGAAGATTTGTTGCCAAATAATGCTTCGATGCTGACTTAAATAAAAAATATGTTACTTGAATGTGTCTTCTAAACATGTACGTATCGATGAAATCTCTCCAACGCAAAGCAATCAAAGGATACGTTCTAATGCCCACTTGAATATTTTGTATCAATGAAGATCGACTGATCTATTAAAAGTTATGGAAATGTGATGATGAGCTAAAGGACATATCGTTCTCGTATAAACATTTGCATAGAAAATAGGTCCTAGATGGTTAAATATTTGGTGGTATGTCAACATAAAGAAAGATGATCTCCGAGCAGAATAGTCCTGTAGCGCAATTCTAACGTTTTAGGTTTTAAAATACTTCACCATTATGATGTTATTGGCTAGAAATTGGAATGGTGAAACACGTTGTAAATGTAATCATATGGCACTGTCTTTAAGCAAGACTGAGAAGATTAGTGGAAATGCTTGCTGCTTATATGTTACTCAAAGTTTACGACATATGCTACGTTTTGTTTTGAATTTCAGATATCGATGAATGTTCGTCCAACCTTACATGTCAAAACGGTGGTACCTGTAACAACACAGCCGGCTCATACAGTTGCATTTGCACAAATGGATGGACAGGCGCAAACTGTACAAATGGTAAGGAAAGAATCTGAGTTTTGCCGATAGCCTTGAAACAGCTGTAGGTCATATCAATCATCCTTCGAACTATAGGAGATCTTTGAAAAAAAATGCGAAATGTGAATCTGTATCAAAAAGTGCAAATGTGCCGTTGCCTTAACATTTTATAAGTCCCTGCAGGAAATGGGTATGTGTGCCCATTTCAATCGAATCTTTATGTCAGCGATTCAAAAGAGTCGTTGCTACAAAAATTAAAATAATATCGTAACTTCCTTGAATTATAATATTTAATGCTTTCATTGTTGGAAAACATACTAATATCTTGCTAAAATAGGTTACTGTGGAAAGGAAACGTCAGCAAACCGTTTCAAGATATTCATGTTGATTGAGAACTTACCCGAAGGTTTCGCAGCAAAATTACTGATATAAGCATCATTACTGTTTGATTGATGCATGGAAAGATGATTCACCGATAACGGTAAATGCACACATGAACTTTTGTTTGAGAAATTATCCTTTCTGAAACGTTGGAGATATTATGATGCCATTGTCTGGGTTTGTACAAAAGAAAACGTTATCAATAACTCAGTATTGCCCGTATCAAAGTTCTTGCGTCGTTACATTTGAAATCTTCAGTCAGCATGTTATGATTCATTGCACATGTACTTGCAGCAAACAGCCATAAATATGATCAGCTGACACTGTTTCATTTCTGAAATCACTAATACTGATAGGAATTTCGTAAATATTAATGAACCTTAGAAAAGCTGAAACTTTTGCTTTCAGCAGCATATATCAATGACTGTTCCTGCTACTTTCATTGTGAAGGTGGTGGTATCTGTACATAAACAACCGGTTTGTACAGTTGAAAGTGTTCAGATGCAATGAAACTTGAAAAATGTACAACTGTGCAATTGCGTATTACACGTATGTTGAAAATGGTTCTTATTGCTGGAGTACTGTGAGAAATTAGAGTTTTTAATTAATCTTTGACAAATCGAATATTCCTAATGAAAGCATCTACTCACCTCATCTCTGTTGGATTTTGTATTTCTAAACTGACAAAAGTGTACCATACCATTTCTACAATTCTGTTCTATAACAAATGTGCTGCCGTTTGATACGATACAAAGGAAACATAATATTACTTCTCTATAAGATAACGATTCGGATTTTCAATTTCCTTCTTACCGAGTAGAATGTCCCAAAAGTAATATTTGTTTTCGGAAGATTTGGTGCCAAATAATGCTTCGATGCTGACTAAATAAAAAATATGTTACTTGAATGTGTCCTCTAAACATGTACGTTTCGATGAAATCTCTCCAACGCAAAGCAATCAAAGGATACGTTCTAATGCCCAATTGAATATTTTGTATCAATGAAGATCGACTGATCTATTAAAAGTTATGGAAATGTGATGATGAGCTAAAGGACATATCGTTCTCGTATAAACATTTGCATAGAAAATAGGTCCTAGATGGTTAAATATTTGGTGGTATGTCAACATAAAGAAAGATGATCTATCAGCAGAATAGTCCTGTAGCGCAATTCTAACGTTTTAGGTTTTAAAATACTTCACCATTATGATGTTATTGGCTACAAATTTGAATGGTGAAACACGTTGTAAATGTAATCATATGGCACTGTCTTTAAGCAAAACTGAGAAGATTAGTGGAAATGCTTGCTGCTTATATGTTACTCAAAGTTTACGACATATGCTACGTTTTGTTTTGAATTTCAGATATCGATGAATGTTTGTCCAACCTTACATGTCAAAACGGTGGTACCTGTAACAACACAGCCGGCTCATACAGTTGCATTTGCACAAATGGATGGACAGGCGCAAACTGTACAAATGGTAAGGAAAGAATCTGAGTTTTGCCGATAGCCTTGAAACAACTGTAGGTCATATCAATCATCCTTCGAACTATAGGAGATCTTTGAAAAAAAATGCGAAATGTGAATCTGTATCAAAAAGTGCAAATGTGCCGTTGCCTTAACATTTTATAAGTCCCTGCAGGAAATGGGTATGTGTGACCATTTCAATCGAATCTTTATGTCAGCGATTCAAAAGAGTCGTTGCTACAAAAATTAAAATAATATCGTAACTTCCTTGAATTATAATATTTAATGCTTTCATTGTTGGAAAACATACTAATATCTTGCTAAAATAGGTTACTGTGGAAAGGAAACGTCAGCAAACCGTTTTAAGATATTCATGTTGATTGAGAACTTACCCGAAGGTTTCGCAGCAAAATTACTGATATAAACATCATTACTGTTTGATTGATGCATGGAAAGATGATTCACCGATAACGGTAAATGCACACATGAACTTTTGTTTGAGAAATTATCCTTTCTGAAACGTTGGAGATATTATGATGCCATTGTCTGGGTTTGTACAAAAGAAAACGTTATCAATAACTCAGTATTGCCCGTATCAAAGTTCTTGCGTCGTTACATTTGAAATCTTCAGTCAGCATGTTATGATTCATTGCACATGTACTTGCAGCAAACAGCCATAAATATGATCAGCTGACACTGTTTCATTTCTGAAATCACCAATACTGATAGGAATTTCGTAAATATTAATGAACCTTAGAAAAGCTGAAACTTTTGCTTTCAGCAGCATATATCAATGACTGTTCCATCTGAAGGTGGCGGTATCTGTACATAAACAACCGGTTTGTACAGTTAGAAGTGTGCAAATGCAATGAAACTTGAAAAATTTACAACTGTGCAATTGTGTATTACACGTAGGTTGAGTCTGGTTCTTATTGCTGGACTACTGAGAGAAATTAGAGTTTTTGATTAATCTTTGACAAATCGAATATTCCTAATGAAAGCATCTACTCACATCATCTCTGTTGGATTTTGTATTTCTAAACTGACAAAAGTGTACCATACCATTTCTACAATTCTGTTCTATAACAAATGTGCTGCCGTTTGATACGATACAAAGGAAACATAATATTGCTTCTCTATAAGATAACGATTCGGATTTTCAATTTCCTTCTTACCGTGTAGAAAATCCCAAAAGTAATACTTGTTTTCGGAAGATTTGGTGCCAAATAATGCTTCGATGCTGACTTAGATAAAAAATATGTTACTTGAATATGTCTTCTAAAAATGTACGTATCGATGAAATCTCTCCAACGCAAAGTAACCAAAGGATACATTTTAATGCCCACTTGAATATTTTGTATCAATCAAGATCGACTGATCTATTAAAAGTTATGGAAATGTGATGATGAGCTAAAGGACATATCGTTCTCGTATAAACATTTGCATAGAAAATAGGTCCTAGATGGTTAAATATTTGGTGGTATGTCAACATAAAGAAAGATGATCTCCGAGCAGAATAGTCCTGTAGCGCAATTCTAACGTTTTAGGTTTTAAAATACTTCACCATTATGATGTTATTGGCTAGAAATTGGAATGGTGAAACACGTTGTAAATGTAATCATATGGCACTGTCTTTAAGCAAGACTGAGAAGATTAGTGGAAATGCTTGCTGCTTATATGTTACTCAAAGTTTACGACATATGCTACGTTTTGTTTTGAATTTCAGATATCGATGAATGTTTGTCCAACCTTACATGTCAAAACGGTGGTACCTGTAACAACACAGCCGGCTCATACAGTTGCATTTGCACAAATGGATGGACAGGCGCAAACTGTGCAAATGGTAAGGAAAGAATCTGAGTTTTGCCGATAGCCTTGAAACAACTGTAGGTCATATCAATCATCCTTCGAACTATAGGAGATCTTTGAAAAAAATGCGAAATGTGAATCTGTAACAAAAAGTGCAAATGTGCCGTTGCCTTAACATTTTATAAGTCCCTGCAGGAAATGGGTATGTGTGACCATTTCAATCGAATCTTTATGTCAGCGATTCAAAAGAGTCGTTGCTACAAAAATTAAAATAATATCGTAACTTCCTTGAATTATAATATTTAATGCTTTCATTGTTGGAAAACATACTAATATCTTGCTAAAATAGGTTACTGTGGAAAGGAAACGTCAGCAAACCGTTTCAAGATATTCATGTTGATTGAGAACTTACCCGAAGGTTTCGCAGCAAAATTACTGATATAAACATCATTACTGTTTGATTGATGCATGGAAAGATGATTCACCGATAACGGTAAATGCACACATGAACTTTTGTTTGAGAAATTATCCTTTCTGAAACGTTGGAGATATTATGATGCCATTGTCTGGGTTTGTACAAAAGAAAACGTTATCAATAACTGAGTATTGCCCGTATCAAAGTTCTTGCGTCGTTACATTTGAAATCTTCAGTCAGCATGTTATGATTCATTGCACATGTACTTGCAGCAAACAGCCATAAATATGATCAGCTGACACTGTTTCATTTCTAAAATCACCAATACTGATAGGAATTTCGTAAATATTAATGAACCTTAGAAAAGCTGAAACTTTTGCTTTCAGCAGCATATATCAATGACTGTTCCATCTGAAGGTGGCGGTATCTGTACATAAACAACCGGTTTGTACAGTTAGAAGTGTGCAAATGCAATGAAACTTGAAAAATGTACAACTGTGCAATTGTGTATTACACGTAGGTTGAGTCTGGTTCTTATTGCTGGACTACTGAGAGAAATTAGAGTTTTTGATTAATCTTTGACAAATCGAATATTCCTAATGAAAGCATCTACTCACATCATCTCTGTTGGATTTTGTATTTCTAAACTGACAAAAGTGTACCATACCATTTCTACAATTCTGTTCTATAACAAATGTGCTGCCGTTTGATACGATACAAAGGAAACATAATATTGCTTCTCTATAAGATAACGATTCGGATTTTCAATTTCCTTCTTACCGTGTAGAAAATCCCAAAAGTAATACTTGTTTTCGGAAGATTTGGTGCCAAATAATGCTTCGATGCTGACTTAGATAAAAAATATGTTACTTGAATATGTCTTCTAAAAATGTACGTATCGATGAAATCTGTCCAACGCAAAGCAACCAAAGGATACATTTTAATGCCCACTTGAATATTTTGTATCAATCAAGATCGACTGATCTATTAAAAGTTATGGAAATGTGATGATGAGCTAAAGGACATATCGTTCTCGTATAAACATTTGCATAGAAAATAGGTCCTAGATGGTTAAATATTTGGTGGTATGTCAACATAAAGAAAGATGATCTCCGAGCAGAATAGTCCTGTAGCGCAATTCTAACGTTTTAGGTTTTAAAATACTTCACCATTATGATGTTATTGGCTAGAAATTGGAATGGTGAAACACGTTGTAAATGTAATCATATGGCACTGTCTTTAAGCAAGACTGAGAAGATTAGTGGAAATGCTTGCTGCTTATATGTTACTCAAAGTTTACGACATATGCTACGTTTTGTTTTGAATTTCAGATATCGATGAATGTTTGTCCAACCTTACATGTCAAAACGGTGGTACCTGTAACAACACAGCCGGCTCATACAGTTGCATTTGCACAAATGGATGGACAGGCGCAAACTGTGCAAATGGTAAGGAAAGAATCTGAGTTTTGCCGATAGCCTTGAAACAACTGTAGGTCATATCAATCATCCTTCGAACTATAGGAGATCTTTGAAAAAAAATGCGAAATGTGAATCTGTATCAAAAAGTGCAAATGTGCCGTTGCCTTAACATTTTATAAGTCCCTGCAGGAAATGGGTATGTGTGACCATTTCAATCGAATCTTTATGTCAGCGATTCAAAAGAGTCGTTGCTACAAAAATTAAAATAATATCGTAACTTCCTTGAATTATAATATTTAATGCTTTCATTGTTGGAAAACATACTAATATCTTGCTAAAATAGGTTACTGTGGAAAGGAAACGTCAGCAAACCGTTTCAAGATATTCATGTTGATTGAGAACTTACCCGAAGGTTTCGCAGCAAAATTACTGATATAAGCATCATTACTGTTTGATTGATGCATGGAAAGATGATTCACCGATAACGGTAAATGCACACATGAACTTTTGTTTGAGAAATTATCCTTTCTGAAACGTTGGAGATATTATGATGCCATTGTCTGGGTTTGTACAAAAGAAAACGTTATCAATAACTGAGTATTGCCCGTATCAAAGTTCTTGCGTCGTTACATTTGAAATCTTCAGTCAGCATGTTATGATTCATTGCACATGTACTTGCAGCAAACAGCCATAAATATGATCAGCTGACACTGTTTCATTTCTGAAATCACCAATACTGATAGGAATATCGTAAATATTAATGAACACCAGAAAACCTTAAACTCTTGCTTTCATCAGCATATATCAATGACTGTTCCTGCTACTTTCATTGTGAAGGTGGTGGTATCTGTACATAAACAACCGGTTTGTACAGTTGAAAGTGTTCAGATGCAATGAAACTTGAAAAATGTACAACTGTGCAATTGCGTATTACACGTATGTTGAAAATGGTTCTTATTGCTGGAGTACTGTGAGAAATTAGAGTTTTTAATTAATCTTTGACAAATCGAATATTCCTAATGAAAGCATCTACTCACCTCATCTCTGTTGGATTTTGTATTTCTAAACTGACAAAAGTGTACCATACCATTTCTACAATTCTGTTCTATAACAAATGTGCTGCCGTTTGATACGATACAAAGGAAACATAATATTGCTTCTCTATAAGATAACGATTCGGATTTTCAATTTCCTTCTTACCGAGTAGAATGTCCCAAAAGTAATATTTGTTTTCGGAAGATTTGTTGCCAAATAATGCTTCGATGCTGACTTAAATAAAAAATATGTTACTTGAATGTGTCTTCTAAACATGTACGTATCGATGAAATCTCTCCAACGCAAATCAATCAAAGGATACGTTCTAATGCCCACTTGAATATTTTGTATCAATGAAGATCGACTGATCTATTAAAAGTTATGGAAATGTGATGATGAGCTAAAGGACATATCGTTCTCGTATAAACATTTGCATAGAAAATAGGTCCTAGATGGTTAAATATTTGGTGGTATGTCAACATAAAGAAAGATGATCTCCGAGCAGAATAGTCCTGTAGCGCAATTCTAACGTTTTAGGTTTTAAAATACTTCACCATTATGATGTTATTGGCTAGAAATTAGAATGGTGAAACACGTTGTAAATGTAATCAAATGGCACTGTCTTTAAGCAAGACTGAGAAGATTAGTGGAAATGCTTGCTGCTTATATGTTACTCAAAGTTTACGACATATGCTACGTTTTGTTTTGAATTTCAGATATCGATGAATGTTCGTCCAACCTTACATGTCAAAACGGTGGTACCTGTAACAACACAGCCGGCTCATACAGTTGCATTTGCACAAATGGATGGACAGGCGCAAACTGTACAAATGGTAAGGAAAGAATCTGAGTTTTGCCGATAGCCTTGAAGCAACTGTAGGTCATATCAATCATCCTTCGAACTATAGGAGATCTTTGAAAAAAATGCGAAATGTGAATCTGTATGAAAAAGTGCAAATGTGCCGTTGCCTTAACATTTTATAAGTCCCTGCAGCAAATGGGTATGTGTGACCATTTCAATCGAATCTTTATGACAGCGATTCAAAAGAGTCGTTGCTACAAAAATTAAAATAATATCGTAACTTCCTTGAATTATAATATTTAATGCTTTCATTGTTGGAAAACATACTAATATCTTGCTAAAATATGTTACTGTGGAAAGGAAACGTCAGCAAACCGTTTCAAGATATTCATGTTGATTGAGAACTTACCCGAAGGTTTCGCAGCAAAATTACTGATATAAGCATCATTACTGTTTGATTGATGCATGGAAAGATGATTCACCGATAACGGTAAATGCACACATGAACTTTTGTTAGAGAAATTATCCTTTCTGAAACGTTGGAGATATTATGATGCCATTGTCTGGGTTTGTACAAAAGAAAACATTATCAATAACTCAGCATTGCATTTATCAAAGTTCTTGCGTCGTTACATTTGAAATCTTCAGTCAGCATGTTATGATTCATTGCACATGTACTTGCAGCAAACAGCCATAAATATGATCAGCTGACACTGTTTCATTTCTGAAATCACCAATACTGATAGGAATTTCGTAAATATTAATGAACCTTAGAAAAGCTGAAACTTTTGCTTTCATCAGCATATATCAATGACTGTTCCATCTGAAGGTGGCGGTATCTGTACATAAACAACCGGTTTGTACAGTTAGAAGTGTGCAAATGCAATGAAACTTGAAAAATGTACAACTGTGCAATTGCGTATTACACGTAGGTTGAGTCTGGTTCTTATTGCTGGACTACTGAGAGAAATTAGAGTTTTTGATTAATCTTTGACAAATCGAATATTCCTAATGAAAGCATCTACTCACATCATCTCTGTTGGATTTTGTATTTCTAAACTGACAAAAGTGTACCATACCATTTCTACAATTCTGTTCTATAACAAATGTGCTGCCGTTTGATACGATACAAAGGAAACATAATATTGCTTCTCTATAAGATAACGATTCGGATTTTCAATTTCCTTCTTACCGAGTAGAATGTCCCAAAAGTAATATTTGTTTTCGGAAGATTTGGTGCCAAATAATGCTTCGATGCTGACTTAAATAAAAAATATGTTACTTGAATGTGTCTTCTAAACATGTACGTATCGATGAAATCTCTCCAACGCAAAGCAATCAAAGGATACGTTCTAATGCCCACTTGAATATTTTGTATCAATGAAGATCGACTGATCTATTAAAAGTTATGGAAATGTGATGATGAGCTAAAGGACATATCGTTCTCGTATAAACATTTGCATAGAAAATAGGTCCTAGATGGTTAAATATTTGGTGGTATGTCAACATAAAGAAAGATGATCTCCGAGCAGAATAGTCCTGTAGCGCAATTCTAACGTTTTAGGTTTTAAAATACTTCACCATTATGATGTTATTGGCTACAAATTAGAATGGTGAAACACGTTGTAAATGTAATCATATGGCACTGTCTTTAAGCAAGACTGAGAAGATTAGTGGAAATGCTTGCTGCTTATATGTTACTCAAAGTTTACGACATATGCTACGTTTTGTTTTGAATTTCAGATATCGATGAATGTTCGTCCAACCTTACATGTCAAAACGGTGGTACCTGTAACAACACAGCCGGCTCATACAGTTGCATTTGCACAAATGGATGGACAGGCGCAAACTGTACAAATGGTAAGGAAAGAATCTGAGTTTTGCCGATAGCCTTGAAGCAACTGTAGGTCATATCAATCATCCTTCGAACTATAGGAGATCTTTGAAAAAAATGCGAAATGTGAATCTGTATCAAAAAGTGCAAATGTGCCGTTGCCTTAACATTTTATAAGTCCCTGCAGCAAATGGGTATGTGTGACCATTTCAATCGAATCTTTATGTCAGCGATTCAAAAGAGTCGTTGCTACAAAAATTAAAATAATATCGTAACTTCCTTGAATTATAATATTTAATGCTTTCATTGTTGGAAAACATACTAATATCTTGCTAAAATATGTTACTGTGGAAAGGAAACGTCAGCAAACCGTTTCAAGATATTCATGTTGATTGAGAACTTACCCGAAGGTTTCGCAGCAAAATTACTGATATAAGCATCATTACTGTTTGATTGATGCATGGAAAGATGATTCACCGATAACGGTAAATGCACACATGAACTTTTGTTTGAGAAATTATCCTTTCTGAAACGTTGGAGATATTATGATGCCATTGTCTGGGTTTGTACAAAAGAAAACATTATCAATAACTCAGCATTGCATTTATCAAAGTTCTTGCGTCGTTACATTTGAAATCTTCAGTCAGCATGTTATGATTCATTGCACATTTACTTGCAGCAAACAGCCATAAATATGATCAGCTGACACTGTTTCATTTCTGAAATCACCAATACTGATAGGAATTTCGTAAATATTAATGAACCTTAGAAAAGCTGAAACTTTTGCTTTCATCAGCATATATCAATGACTGTTCCATCTGAAGGTGGCGGTATCTGTACATAAACAACCGGTTTGTACAGTTAGAAGTGTGCAAATGCAATGAAACTTGAAAAATGTACAACTGTGCAATTGCGTATTACACGTAGGTTGAGTCTGGTTCTTATTGCTGGACTACTGAGAGAAATTAGAGTTTTTGATTAATCTTTGACAAATCGAATATTCCTAATGAAAGCATCTACTCACATCATCTCTGTTGGATTTTGTATTTCTAAACTGACAAAAGTGTACCATACCATTTCTACAATTCTGTTCTATAACAAATGTGCTGCCGTTTGATACGATACAAAGGAAACATAATATTGCTTCTCTATAAGATAACGATTCGGATTTTCAATTTCCTTCTTACCGTGTAGAAAGTCCCAAAAGTAATACTTGTTTTCGGAAGATTTGGTGCCAAATAATGCTTTGATGCTGACTTAGATAAAAAATATGTTACTTGAATATGTCTTCTAAAAATGTACGTATCGATGAAATCTGTCCAACGCAAAGCAACCAAAGGATACATTTTAATGCCCACTTGAATATTTTGTATCAATCAAGATCGACTGATCTATTAAAAGTTATGGAAATGTGATGATGAGCTAAAGGACATATCGTTCTCGTATAAACATTTGCATAGAAAATAGGTCCTAGATGGTTAAATATTTGGTGGTATGTCAACATAAAGAAAGATGATCTCCGAGCAGAATAGTCCTGTAGCGCAATTCTAACGTTTTAGGTTTTAAAATACTTCACCATTATGATGTTATTGGCTAGAAATTGGAATGGTGAAACACGTTGTAAATGTAATCATATGGCACTGTCTTTAAGCAAGACTGAGAAGATTAGTGGAAATGCTTGCTGCTTATATGTTACTCAAAGTTTACGGCATATGCTACGTTTTGTTTTGAATTTCAGATATCGATGAATGTTTGTCCAACCTTACATGTCAAAACGGTGGTACCTGTAACAACACAGCCGGCTCATACAGTTGCATTTGCACAAATGGATGGACAGGCGCAAACTGTGCAAATGGTAAGGAAAGAATCTGAGTTTTGCCGATAGCCTTGAAACAGCTGTAGGTCATATCAATCATCCTTCGAAATATAGGAGATCTTTGAAAAAAAATGCGAAATGTGAATCTGTATCAAAAAGTGCAAATGTGCCGTTGCCTTAACATTTTATAAGTCCCTGCAGGAAATGGGTATGTGTGACCATTTCAATCGAATCTTTATGTCAGCGATTCAAAAGAGTCGTTGCTACAAAAATTAAAATAATATCGTAACTTCCTTGAATTATAATATTTAATGCTTTCATTGTTGGAAAACATACTAATATCTTGCTAAAATATGTTACTGTGGAAAGGAAACGTCAGCAAACCGTTTCAAGATATTCATGTTGATTGAGAACTTACCCGAAGGTTTCGCAGCAAAATTACTGATATAAGCATCATTACTGTTTGATTGATGCATGGAAAGATGATTCACCGATAACGGTAAATGCACACATGGACTTTTGTTTGAGAAATTATCCTTTCTGAAACGTTGGAGATATTATGATGTCATTGTCTGGGTTTGTACAAAAGAAAACGTTATCAATAACTCAGTATTGCCCTTATCAAAGTTTTGGAGTCGTTACATTTGAAATCTTCAGTCAGCATGTTCTGATTCATTACACATGTACTTGCAGCAAACAGCCATAAACATGATCAGCTGACACTGTTTCATTTCTGAAATCACCAATACTGATAGGAATATCGTAAATATTAATGAACACCAGAAAACCTTAAACTCTTGCTTTCATCAGCATATATCAATGACTCTTCCTGCTACTTTCATTGTGAAGGTGGTGGTATCTGTACATAAACAACCGGTTTGTACAGTTGAAAGTGTTCAAATGCAATGAAACTTGAAAAATGTACAACTGTGCAATTGCGTATTACACGTATGTTGAAAATGATTCTTATTGCTGGAGTACTGTGAGAAATTAGAGTTTTTAATTAATCTTTGACAAATCGAATATTCCTAATGAAAGCATCTACTCACCTCATCTCTGTTGGATTTTGTATTTCTAAACTGACAAAAGTGTACCATACCATTTCTACAATTCTGTTCTATAACAAATGTGCTGCCGTTTGATACGATACAAAGGAAACATAATATTGCTTCTCTATAAGATAACGATTCGGATTTTCAATTTCCTTCTTACCGAGTAGAATGTCCCAAAAGTAATATTTGTTTTCGGAAGATTTGGTGCCAAATAATGCTTCGATGCTGACTTAAATAAAAAATATGTTACTTGAATGTGTCTTCTAAACATGTACGTATCGATGAAATCTCTCCAACGCAAAGCAATCGAAGGATACGTTCTAATGCCCACTTGAATATTTTGTATCAATGAAGATCGACTGATCTATTAAAAGTTATGGAAATGTGATGATGAGCTAAAGGACATATCGTTCTCGTATAAACATTTGCATAGAAAATAGGTCCTAGATGGTTAAATATTTGGTGGTATGTCAACATAAAGAAAGATGATCTCCGAGCAGAATAGTCCTGTAGCGCAATTCTAACGTTTTAGGTTTTAAAATACTTCACCATTATGATGTTATTGGCTACAAATTGGAATGGTGAAACATGTTGTAAATGTAATCATATGGCACTGTCTTTAAGCAAGACTGAGAAGATTAATGGAAACGCTTGCTGCTTATATGTTACTCAAAGTTTACGACATATGCTACGTTTTGTTTTGAATTTCAGATATCGATGAATGTTCGTCCAACCTTACATGTCAAAACGGTGGTACCTGTAACAACACAGCCGGCTCATACAGTTGCATTTGCACAAGTGGATGGACAGGCGCAAACTGTACAAATGGTAAGGAAAGAATCTGAGTTTTGCCGATAGCCTTGAAACAACTGTAGGTCATATCAATCATCCTTCGAACTATAGGAGATCCTTGAAAAAAAAATGCGAATTGTGAATCTGTATCAAAAAGTGCAAATGTGCCGTTGCCTTAACATTTTATAAGTCCCTGAAGGAAATGGGTATGTGTGACCATTTCAATCGAATCTTTATGTCAGCGATTCAAAAGAGTCGTTGCTACAAAAATTAAAATAATATCGTAACTTCCTTGAATTATAATATTTAATGCTTTCATTGTTGGAAAACATACTAATATCTTGCTAAAATATGTTACTGTGGAAAGGAAACGTCAGCAAACCGTTTCAAGATATTCATGTTGATTGAGAACTTACCCGAAGGTTTCGCAGCAAAATTACTGATATAAGCATCATTACTGTTTGATTGATGCATGGAAAGATGATTCACCGATAACGGTAAATGCACACATGGACTTTTGTTTGATAAATTATCCTTTCTGAAACGTTGGAGATACTATGATGTCATTGTCTGGGTTTGTACAAAAGAAAACGTTATCAATAACTCAGTATTGCCCTTATCAAAGTTTTGGAGTCGTTACATTTGAAATCTTCAGTCAGCATGTTCTGATTCATTACACATGTACTTGCAGCAAACAGCCATAAACATGATCAGCTGACACTGTTTCATTTCTGAAATCACCAATACTGATAGGAATATCGTAAATATTAATGAACACCAGAAAACCTTAAACTCTTGCTTTCATCAGCATATATCAATGACTCTTCCTGCTACTTTCATTGTGAAGGTGGTGGTATCTGTACATAAACAACCGGTTTGTACAGTTGAAAGTGTTCAAATGCAATGAAACTTGAAAAATGTACAACTGTGCAATTGCGTATTACACGTATGTTGAAAATGATTCTTATTGCTGGAGTACTGTGAGAAATTAGAGTTTTTAATTAATCTTTGACAAATCGAATATTCCTAATGAAAGCATCTACTCACCTCAACTCTGTTGGATTTTGTATTTCTAAACTGACAAAAGTGTACCATACCATTTCTACAATTCTGTTCTATAACAAATGTGCTGCCGTTTGATACGATACAAAGGAAACATAATATTGCTTCTCTATAAGATAACGATTCGGATTTTCAATTTCCTTCTTACCGAGTAGAATGTCCCAAAAGTAATATTTGTTTTCGGAAGATTTGTTGCCAAATAATGCTTCGATGCTGACTTAAATAAAAAATATGTTACTTGAATGTGTCTTCTAAACATGTACGTATCGATGAAATCTCTCCAACGCAAATCAATCAAAGGATACGTTCTAATGCCCACTTGAATATTTTGTATCAATGAAGATCGACTGATCTATTAAAAGTTATGGAAATGTGATGATGAGCTAAAGGACATATCGTTCTCGTATAAACATTTGCATAGAAAATAGGTCCTAGATGGTTAAATATTTGGTGGTATGTCAACATAAAGAAAGATGATCTCCGAGCAGAATAGTCCTGTAGCGCAATTCTAACGTTTTAGGTTTTAAAATACTTCACCATTATGATGTTATTGGCTACAAATTTGAATGGTGAAACACGTTGTAAATGTAATCATATGGCACTGTCTTTAAGCAAGACTGAGAAGATTAGTGGAAATGCTTGCTGCTTATATGTTACTCAAAGTTTACGACATATGCTACGTTTTGTTTTGAATTTCAGATATCGATGAATGTTCGTCCAACCTTACATGTCAAAACGGTGGTACCTGTAACAACACAGCCGGCTCATACAGTTGCATTTGCACAAATGGATGGACAGGCGCAAACTGTACAAATGGTAAGGAAAGAATCTGAGTTTTGCCGATAGCCTTGAAGCAACTGTAGGTCATATCAATCATCCTTCGAACTATAGGAGATCTTTGAAAAAAATGCGAAATGTGAATCTGTATGAAAAAGTGCAAATGTGCCGTTGCCTTAACATTTTATAAGTCCCTGCAGCAAATGGGTATGTGTGACCATTTCAATCGAATCTTTATGTCAGCGATTCAAAAGAGTCGTTGCTACAAAAATTAAAATAATATCGTAACTTCCTTGAATTATAATATTTAATGCTTTCATTGTTGGAAAACATACTAATATCTTGCTAAAATTGCTTACTGTGGAAAGGAAACGTCAGCAAACCGTTTCAAGATATTCATGTTGATTGAGAACTTACCCGAAGGTTTCGCAGCAAAATTACTGATATAAGCATCATTACTGCTTGATTGATGCATGGAAAGATGATTCACCGATAACGGTAAATGCACACATGAACTTTTGTTAGAGAAATTATCCTTTCTGAAACGTTGGAGATATTATGATGCCATAGTCTGGGTTTGTACAAAAGAAAACGTTATCAATAACTCAGCATTGCATTTATCAAAGTTCTTGCGTCGTTACATTTGAAATCTTCAGTCAGCATGTTATGATTCATTGCACATGTACTTGCAGCAAACAGCCATAAATATGATCAGCTGACACTGTTTCATTTCTGAAGTCACCAATACTGATAGGAATTTCGTAAATATTAATGAACCTTAGAAAAGCTGAAACTTTTGCTTTCATCAGCATATATCAATGACTGTTCCATCTGAAGGTGGCGGTATCTGTACATAAACAACCGGTTTGTACAGTTAGAAGTGTGCAAATGCAATGAAACTTGAAAAATGTACAACTGTGCAATTGCGTATTACACGTAGGTTGAGTCTGGTTCTTATTGCTGGACTACTGAGAGAAATTAGAGTTTTTGATTAATCTTTGACAAATCGAATATTCCTAATGAAAGCATCTACTCACATCATCTCTGTTGGATTTTGTATTTCTAAACTGACAAAAGTGTACCATACCATTTCTACAATTCTGTTCTATAACAAATGTGCTGCCGTTTGATACGATGCAAAGGAAACATAATATTGCTTCTCTATAAGATAACGATTCGGATTTTCAATTTCCTTCTTACCGTGTAGAAAGTCCCAAAAGTAATACTTGTTTTCGGAAGATTTGGTGCCAAATAATGCTTTGATGCTGACTTAGATAAAAAATATGTTACTTGAATATGTCTTCTAAAAATGTACGTATCGATGAAATCTGTCCAACGCAAAGCAACCAAAGGATACATTTTAATGCCCACTTGAATATTTTGTATCAATCAAGATCGACTGATCTATTAAAATTTATGGAAATGTGATGATGAGCTAAAGGACATATCGTTCTCGTATAAACATTTGCATAGAAAATAGGTCCTAGATGGTTAAATATTTGGTGGTATGTCAACATAAAGAAAGATGATCTCCGAGCAGAATAGTCCTGTAGCGCAATTCTAACGTTTTAGGTTTTAAAATACTTCACCATTATGATGTTATTCGCTAGAAATTGGAATGGTGAAACACGTTGTAAATGTAATCATATGGCACTGTCTTTAAGCAAGACTGAGAAGATTAGTGGAAATGCTTGCTGCTTATATGTTACTCAAAGTTTACGACATATGCTACGTTTTGTTTTGAATTTCAGATATCGATGAATGTTTGTCCAACCTTACATGTCAAAACGGTGGTACCTGTAACAACACAGCCGGCTCATACAGTTGCATTTGCACAAATGGATGGACAGGCGCAAACTGTGCAAATGGTAAGGAAAGAATCTGAGTTTTGCCGATAGCCTTGAAACAGCTGTAGGTCATATCAATCATCCTTCGAAATATAGGAGATCTTTGAAAAAAAATGCGAAATGTGAATCTGTATCAAAAAGTGCAAATGTGCCGTTGCCTTAACATTTTATAAGTCCCTGCAGGAAATGGGTATGTGTGACCATTTCAATCGAATCTTTATGTCAGCGATTCAAAAGAGTCGTTGCTACAAAAATTAAAATAATATCGTAACTTCCTTGAATTATAATATTTAATGCTTTCATTGTTGGAAAACATACTAATATCTTGCTAAAATATGTTACTGTGGAAAGGAAACGTCAGCAAACCGTTTCAAGATATTCATGTTGATTGAGAATTTCCCCGAAGGTTTCGCAGCAAAATTACTGATATAAGCATCATTACTGTTTGATTGATGCATGGAAAGATGATTCACCGATAACGGTAAATGCACACATGGACTTTTGTTTGAGAAATTATCCTTTCTGAAACGTTGGAGATATTATGATGTCATTGTCTGGGTTTGTACAAAAGAAAACGTTATCAATAACTCAGTATTGCCCTTATCAAAGTTTTGGAGTCGTTACATTTGAAATCTTCAGTCAGCATGTTCTGATTCATTACACATGTACTTGCAGCAAACAGCCATAAACATGATCAGCTGACACTGTTTCATTTCTGAAATCACCAATACTGATAGGAATATCGTAAATATTAATGAACACCAGAAAACCTTAAACTCTTGCTTTCATCAGCATATATCAATGACTCTTCCTGCTACTTTCATTGTGAAGGTGGTGGTATCTGTACATAAACAACCGGTTTGTACAGTTGAAAGTGTTCAAATGCAATGAAACTTGAAAAATGTACAACTGTGCAATTGCGTATTACACGTATGTTGAAAATGATTCTTATTGCTGGAGTACTGTGAGAAATTAGAGTTTTTAATTAATCTTTGACAAATCGAATATTCCTAATGAAAGCATCTACTCACCTCATCTCTGTTGGATTTTGTATTTCTAAACTGACAAAAGTGTACCATACCATTTCTACAATTCTGTTCTATAACAAATGTGCTGCCGTTTGATACGATACAAAGGAAACATAATATTGCTTCTCTATAAGATAACGATTCGGATTTTCAATTTCCTTCTTACCGAGTAGAATGTCCCAAAAGTAATATTTGTTTTCGGAAGATTTGGTGCCAAATAATGCTTCGATGCTGACTTAAATAAAAAATATGTTACTTGAATGTGTCTTCTAAACATGTACGTATCGATGAAATTTCTCCAACGCAAAGCAATCAAAGGATACGTTCTAATGCCCACTTGAATATTTTGTATCAATGAAGATCGACTGATCTATTAAAAGTTATGGAAATGTGATGATGAGCTAAAGAACATATCGATCTCGTATAAACATTTGCATAGAAAATAGGTCCTAGATGGTTAAATATTTGGTGGTATGTCAACATAAAGAAAGATGATCTCCGAGCAGAATAGTCCTGTAGCGCAATTCTAACGTTTTAGGTTTTAAAATACTTCACCATTATGATGTTATCGGCTACCAATTGGAATGGTGAAACAAAGTGTAAATGTAATCATATGGCACTGTCTTTAAGCGAGACAGAGAAGGTTAGTGTAAATGCTTGCTGCTTACATGTTACTCAAAGTTTACGACATATGCTACGTTTCGTTTTGAATTTCAGATATCGATGAATGTTCCTCCAACCTTACATGTCAAAATGGTGGTACCTGTAACAACACAGCCGGCTCATACAGTTGCATTTGCAAAAATGGATGGACTGGCGTAAACTGTACAACTGGTAAACAATCTTAATTTTGCCCATAGAATTGACACATTTGTAGGTAATATGATTCCTCTTTCATGCTATGGTAAAATTTCAAATAAAGATAGGAAATGTTTATCCGTATCAAACAATGACCTGCTGCTATGTGGGACACCTTATATCAAACCATAATGACGTCGATTGATCGTTTGAGACAAAATGCGAACAATTTCGTTAAAACCATGAATTATAATATTTAATACTTTCATTGTCATGACACCTATACATCTCTTGCTAAAGAAAACTACCGTAGAAATAATGCATCTGCATATAATTTCAAGGTGTTCTTTTTAATTGAAAAATATATCTGGAATTTTCCTCTGCCCAAATTAATGACATGAGCATCACTGCTCTTTGACATCTGCATGGATGGAAAGATGATTTACGGAGAAACAATAATGAACACATGGACGTGTCGTTATGAAAAATTGTTCTTTCAGAACCTATTCAGATGCATAATTTGACTTTGTCAGGATTTAGTTCCAGGAAAATGCTGACACTAAATAAACAGTTTCGTTATCAAAGTTGTATTTAGGTTTGATATGTTCAATCAACATTTTGTGATTCATTCTAAATCTAATTGCGAGCAGTAGCCATAAAGATGATCACATAACACTGTCTTAGTTCTGACATAATCAATACTAATTTGAACATTTTCTTAAATGTTACTGAACAATAGAAAAACTTAAAATATTCGTATTTTTTAGCCAATTGATATGAAATTTACTACTACTTTCTATGAGAAAATCTTTAGAAACACAAAGGATTGGTGCAGTTGGAATATTTCAAATGCGTGGACACCGGGAAATTCTACCACTGTGCAATTTGTTTATTACTAGTAATTTGAACCTGGACGTTATTGCTCGATTAATGAGACGGCATAAAATTTGACATTCATCTTGGACGAAAGGCATATGCATAATCAAGTTTCTCCTCACATCCTCTCTGTACGATTATTTATTTTTCAGCAGCCAAAATGTGTTCGATATCATTTCTACAATGCTGTTCTGTAAATAATGAGGAGCAAGATCAATATATATATATATATATATATATATATATATATATATATATATATATATATATATATATATATATATATATATATAATGAAAACATGACTTGAACGAAAACAATGATTTTAATATTCTTGTTACCAAGTAAAAAGTTGGAAAAGTAAAATGCGTTTTGGAATAGTTGGCGGCTGATAATGTCTCGATGGTCAAATTGATTAAATCCTGTTACTGTAATGTGCTCGCTAAAATTCAACGTATCGATAAAATTTCCTGAATGACAAGAAATCTATGGATGCAACAAAATGCATATGTGATATTTTATATCAATGACGTTTGACTGATATATTGAAAGTTATGGAAATGTGATAGTGCACAAAAGAATAGATCGTTTTCGGTAAAACCATTTGCTTACAAACTTGATAGTAGATGGTTCAATATTCCATGATATTTTAACATACTGGAAGATGATCTCCGAACAGAATCGTTTAGTAGCGCAATTCTCACGAATTTAGTTTCAAAATGAACCATCAGTATGATGTTCTTGGCTACAAGTGTGAATGGTGGAACATGTTGTAAATGTGATCATAATGCATTGTTTCATAAACGAGACGGAGACGATTAGTGGAACTGCTTATGTGTTACTCAAAATAAACGACTAATACAACATTTCGTATTGAATTTCAGATATCAATGAATGTTCCTCCAACCTTACATGTCAAAACGGTGGTACCTGTAACAACACAGCCGGCTCATACAGTTGCATTTGCACAAGTGGATGGACAGGCGCAAACTGTACAAATGGTAAAGAAACAATCTGAGTTTTGCCGATAGCTTTGAAACAATTGTAGGTCATATCAATCATCCTTCAAACTATAGGAGATCTTTGGAAAAGAAATGGGAAATGGGAATCTGTATCAAAATGTGCAAATGCGCCGTTGCTTTCACGTTTTATAAGTCCCTGCAGGAAATTGGTATGTGTGACCATTTCAATCAAATCTTTATGTCAGCGATTCAACAGAGTTGTTGCTACAAAATTAAAATAATATCATAACTTCCTTGAAATATAATATTTAATTCTTTCATTGTTATGAAAGATACTAATATCTTGCTAAAAGATGTCACTGTGGAAAGGAAACGTCAGCAAACCGTTTCAAGATGTTCATGTTGATTGAAAACCTAGCCGAAGGTTTCCTAGCAAAATTACTGATTTAAACATCATTAATGTTTGATTGATGCATGGAAAGATGATTCACTTCACCGAAAAAGGTAAATGCACACATGGACTTTTGTTTGAGACATTATCCTTTCAGAGACGTTGAAGATAGTACGATGCCATTGTCTAGGTTTGTACAAAGGAAAACGTTATCAATAACTCAGTATTGCCCTTATCAAAGTTCTTGCGTCGTTAAATTTGAAATCTTCAATCAGCATGTTCTGATTCGTTATACATGTACTTGCAGCAAACAGCCATAAACATGACAAGATGACACTGTTTCATTTCTGAAATCACCAATACTGATAGGAATTTCGTAAATGTTAATGAACATTAGAAAAACTTAAGTTTATGCATTCATCAGCATATATCAATGACTGTTCCTACTACTTTCCATGTGAAGGTGGTGGTATCTGTACATAAACAACCGGTTTGTACAGTTGGAAGTGTGCAAATGCAATGACACTTGAAAAATGTACAACTTTGCAATTGCGTATTGCACGTAGGTTAAATCTGGTTCTTATTGCTGGACTACTGAGAGAAATTAGAGTTTTTGATTAATCTTGGAGGAATCGAATATGCCTAATGAAGTCATCTACTAACCTCATCTCTGTTGGATTTTGTATTTCATTTTCCTTCTTACCAAGTAGAAAGTCCCAAAAGTAATATTTGTTTTCGGAAGATTTGGTGCCAAATAATGCTTTGATGCTGACTTAGATAAAAAAATATGTTACTTGAATGTGTCTTCTAAACATGTACGTATCGATGAAATCTCTCCAACGCAAAGCAATCAAAGGATACGTTCTAATGCCCACTTGAATATTTTGTATCAATGAAGATCGACTGACCTATTCAAAGTTATGGAAATGGGATAATGAACAAAAGGATATATCGTTCTCGTATAAACATTTGCATAGAAAATAGTTCCTAGATGCTTAAATATTTGGTGATATGTCAAGATGAAGAAAGATGATCTCCGAGCAGAAATGTCCTGTAGCGCAATTCTAACGTATTAGGTTTAAAAATGCTTCATCAGTATGATATTATTGGCTACCAATTGGAATGGTGAAACAAAGTGTAAATGTAATCATATGGCACTGTCTTTAAGCGAGACAGAGAAGGTTAGTGTAAATGCTTGCTGCTTACATGTTACTCAAAGTTTACGACATATGCTACGTTTCGTTTTGAATTTCAGATATCGATGAATGTTCCTCCAACCTTACATGTCAAAATGGTGGTACCTGTAACAACACAGCCGGCTCATACAGTTGCATTTGCAAAAATGGATGGACTGGCGTAAACTGTACAACTGGTAAACAATCTTAATTTTGCCCATAGAATTGACACATTTGTAGGTAATATGATTCCTCTTTCATGCTATGGTAAAATTTCGAATAAAGATAGGAAATGTTTATCCGTATCAAACAATGACCTGCTGCTATGTGGGACACCTTATATCAAACCATAATGACGTCGATTGATCGTTTGAGACAAAATGCGAACAATTTCGTTAAAACCATGAATTATAATATTTAATACTTTCATTGTCATGACACCTATACATCTCTTGCTAAAGAAAACTACCGTAGAAATAATGCATCTGCATATAATTTCAAGGTGTTCTTTTTAATTGAAAAATATATCTGGAATTTTCCTCTGCCCAAATTAATGACATGAGCATCACTGCTCTTTGACATCTGCATGGATGGAAAGATGATTTACGGAGAAACAATAATGAACACATGGACGTGTCGTTATGAAAAATTGTTCTTTCAGAACCTATTCAGATGCATAATTTGACTTTGTCAGGATTTAGTTCCAGGAAAATGCTGACACTAAATAAACAGTTTCGTTATCAAAGTTGTATTTAGGTTTGATATGTTCAATCAACATTTTGTGATTCATTCTAAATCTAATTGCGAGCAGTAGCCATAAAGATGATCACATAACACTGTCTTAGTTCTGACATAATCAATACTAATTTGAACATTTTCTTAAATGTTACTGAACAATAGAAAAACTTAAAATATTCGTATTTTTTAGCCAATTGATATGAAATTTACTACTACTTTCTATGAGAAAATCTTTAGAAACACAAAGGATTGGTGCAGTTGGAATATTTCAAATGCGTGGACACCGGGAAATTCTACCACTGTGCAATTTGTTTATTACTAGTAATTTGAACCTGGACGTTATTGCTCGATTAATGAGACGGCATAAAATTTGACATTCATCTTGGACGAAAGGCATATGCATAATCAAGTTTCTCCTCACATCCTCTCTGTACGATTATTTATTTTTCAGCAGCCAAAATGTGTTCGATATCATTTCTACAATGCTGTTCTGTAAATAATGAGGAGCAAGATCAATATATATATATATATATATATATATATATATATATATATATATATATATATATATATATATATATATATATAATGAAAACATGACTTGAACGAAAACAATGATTTTAATATTCTTGTTACCAAGTAAAAAGTTGGAAAAGTAAAATGCGTTTTGGAATAGTTGGCGGCTGATAATGTCTCGATGGTCAAATTGATTAAATCCTGTTACTGTAATGTGCTCGCTAAAATTCAACGTATCGATAAAATTTCCTGAATGACAAGAAATCTATGGATGCAACAAAATGCATATGTGATATTTTATATCAATGACGTTTGACTGATATATTGAAAGTTATGGAAATGTGATAGTGCACAAAAGAATAGATCGTTTTCGGTAAAACCATTTGCTTACAAACTTGATAGTAGATGGTTCAATATTCCATGATATTTTAACATACTGGAAGATGATCTCCGAACAGAATCGTTTAGTAGCGCAATTCTCACGAATTTAGTTTCAAAATGAACCATCAGTATGATGTTCTTGGCTACAAGTGTGAATGGTGGAACATGTTGTAAATGTGATCATAATGCATTGTTTCATAAACGAGACGGAGACGATTAGTGGAACTGCTTATGTGTTACTCAAAATAAACGACTAATACAACATTTCGTATTGAATTTCAGATATCAATGAATGTTCCTCCAACCTTACATGTCAAAACGGTGGTACCTGTAACAACACAGCCGGCTCATACAGTTGCATTTGCACAAGTGGATGGACAGGCGCAAACTGTACAAATGGTAAAGAAACAATCTGAGTTTTGCCGATAGCTTTGAAACAATTGTAGGTCATATCAATCATCCTTCAAACTATAGGAGATCTTTGGAAAAGAAATGGGAAATGGGAATCTGTATCAAAATGTGCAAATGCGCCGTTGCTTTCACGTTTTATAAGTCCCTGCAGGAAATTGGTATGTGTGACCATTTCAATCAAATCTTTATGTCAGCGATTCAACAGAGTTGTTGCTACAAAATTAAAATAATATCATAACTTCCTTGAAATATAATATTTAATTCTTTCATTGTTATGAAAGATACTAATATCTTGCTAAAAGATGTCACTGTGGAAAGGAAACGTCAGCAAACCGTTTCAAGATGTTCATGTTGATTGAAAACCTAGCCGAAGGTTTCCTAGCAAAATTACTGATTTAAACATCATTAATGTTTGATTGATGCATGGAAAGATGATTCACTTCACCGAAAAAGGTAAATGCACACATGGACTTTTGTTTGAGACATTATCCTTTCAGAGACGTTGAAGATAGTACGATGCCATTGTCTAGGTTTGTACAAAGGAAAACGTTATCAATAACTCAGTATTGCCCTTATCAAAGTTCTTGCGTCGTTAAATTTGAAATCTTCAATCAGCATGTTCTGATTCGTTATACATGTACTTGCAGCAAACAGCCATAAACATGACAAGATGACACTGTTTCATTTCTGAAATCACCAATACTGATAGGAATTTCGTAAATGTTAATGAACATTAGAAAAACTTAAGTTTATGCATTCATCAGCATATATCAATGACTGTTCCTACTACTTTCCATGTGAAGGTGGTGGTATCTGTACATAAACAACCGGTTTGTACAGTTGGAAGTGTGCAAATGCAATGACACTTGAAAAATGTACAACTTTGCAATTGCGTATTGCACGTAGGTTAAATCTGGTTCTTATTGCTGGACTACTGAGAGAAATTAGAGTTTTTGATTAATCTTGGAGGAATCGAATATGCCTAATGAAGTCATCTACTAACCTCATCTCTGTTGGATTTTGTATTTCATTTTCCTTCTTACCAAGTAGAAAGTCCCAAAAGTAATATTTGTTTTCGGAAGATTTGGTGCCAAATAATGCTTTGATGCTGACTTAGATAAAAAAATATGTTACTTGAATGTGTCTTCTAAACATGTACGTATCGATGAAATCTCTCCAACGCAAAGCAATCAAAGGATACGTTCTAATGCCCACTTGAATATTTTGTATCAATGAAGATCGACTGACCTATTCAAAGTTATGGAAATGGGATAATGAACAAAAGGATATATCGTTCTCGTATAAACATTTGCATAGAAAATAGTTCCTAGATGCTTAAATATTTGGTGATATGTCAAGATGAAGAAAGATGATCTCCGAGCAGAAATGTCCTGTAGCGCAATTCTAACGTATTAGGTTTAAAAATGCTTCATCAGTATGATATTATTGGCTACCAATTGGAATGGTGAAACAAAGTGTAAATGTAATCATATGGCACTGTCTTTAAGCGAGACAGAGAAGGTTAGTGTAAATGCTTGCTGCTTACATGTTACTCAAAGTTTACGACATATGCTACGTTTCGTTTTGAATTTCAGATATCGATGAATGTTCCTCCAACCTTACATGTCAAAATGGTGGTACCTGTAACAACACAGCCGGCTCATACAGTTGCATTTGCAAAAATGGATGGACTGGCGTAAACTGTACAACTGGTAAACAATCTTAATTTTGCCCATAGAATTGACACATTTGTAGGTAATATGATTCCTCTTTCATGCTATGGTAAAATTTCGAATAAAGATAGGAAATGTTTATCCGTATCAAACAATGACCTGCTGCTATGTGGGACACCTTATATCAAACCATAATGACGTCGATTGATCGTTTGAGACAAAATGCGAACAATTTCGTTAAAACCATGAATTATAATATTTAATACTTTCATTGTCATGACACCTATACATCTCTTGCTAAAGAAAACTACCGTAGAAATAATGCATCTGCATATAATTTCAAGGTGTTCTTTTTAATTGAAAAATATATCTGGAATTTTCCTCTGCCCAAATTAATGACATGAGCATCACTGCTCTTTGACATCTGCATGGATGGAAAGATGATTTACGGAGAAACAATAATGAACACATGGACGTGTCGTTATGAAAAATTGTTCTTTCAGAACCTATTCAGATGCATAATTTGACTTTGTCAGGATTTAGTTCCAGGAAAATGCTGACACTAAATAAACAGTTTCGTTATCAAAGTTGTATTTAGGTTTGATATGTTCAATCAACATTTTGTGATTCATTCTAAATCTAATTGCGAGCAGTAGCCATAAAGATGATCACATAACACTGTCTTAGTTCTGACATAATCAATACTAATTTGAACATTTTCTTAAATGTTACTGAACAATAGAAAAACTTAAAATATTCGTATTTTTTAGCCAATTGATATGAAATTTACTACTACTTTCTATGAGAAAATCTTTAGAAACACAAAGGATTGGTGCAGTTGGAATATTTCAAATGCGTGGACACCGGGAAATTCTACCACTGTGCAATTTGTTTATTACTAGTAATTTGAACCTGGACGTTATTGCTCGATTAATGAGACGGCATAAAATTTGACATTCATCTTGGACGAAAGGCATATGCATAATCAAGTTTCTCCTCACATCCTCTCTGTACGATTATTTATTTTTCAGCAGCCAAAATGTGTTCGATATCATTTCTACAATGCTGTTCTGTAAATAATGAGGAGCAAGATCAATATATATATATATATATATATATATATATATATATATATATATATATATATATATATATATATATATATATATATATAATGAAAACATGACTTGAACGAAAACAATGATTTTAATATTCTTGTTACCAAGTAAAAAGTTGGAAAAGTAAAATGCGTTTTGGAATAGTTGGCGGCTGATAATGTCTCGATGGTCAAATTGATTAAATCCTGTTACTGTAATGTGCTCGCTAAAATTCAACGTATCGATAAAATTTCCTGAATGACAAGAAATCTATGGATGCAACAAAATGCATATGTGATATTTTATATCAATGACGTTTGACTGATATATTGAAAGTTATGGAAATGTGATAGTGCACAAAAGAATAGATCGTTTTCGGTAAAACCATTTGCTTACAAACTTGATAGTAGATGGTTCAATATTCCATGATATTTTAACATACTGGAAGATGATCTCCGAACAGAATCGTTTAGTAGCGCAATTCTCACGAATTTAGTTTCAAAATGAACCATCAGTATGATGTTCTTGGCTACAAGTGTGAATGGTGGAACATGTTGTAAATGTGATCATAATGCATTGTTTCATAAACGAGACGGAGACGATTAGTGGAACTGCTTATGTGTTACTCAAAATAAACGACTAATACAACATTTCGTATTGAATTTCAGATATCAATGAATGTTCCTCCAACCTTACATGTCAAAACGGTGGTACCTGTAACAACACAGCCGGCTCATACAGTTGCATTTGCACAAGTGGATGGACAGGCGCAAACTGTACAAATGGTAAAGAAACAATCTGAGTTTTGCCGATAGCTTTGAAACAATTGTAGGTCATATCAATCATCCTTCAAACTATAGGAGATCTTTGGAAAAGAAATGGGAAATGGGAATCTGTATCAAAATGTGCAAATGCGCCGTTGCTTTCACGTTTTATAAGTCCCTGCAGGAAATTGGTATGTGTGACCATTTCAATCAAATCTTTATGTCAGCGATTCAACAGAGTTGTTGCTACAAAATTAAAATAATATCATAACTTCCTTGAAATATAATATTTAATTCTTTCATTGTTATGAAAGATACTAATATCTTGCTAAAAGATGTCACTGTGGAAAGGAAACGTCAGCAAACCGTTTCAAGATGTTCATGTTGATTGAAAACCTAGCCGAAGGTTTCCTAGCAAAATTACTGATTTAAACATCATTAATGTTTGATTGATGCATGGAAAGATGATTCACTTCACCGAAAAAGGTAAATGCACACATGGACTTTTGTTTGAGACATTATCCTTTCAGAGACGTTGAAGATAGTACGATGCCATTGTCTAGGTTTGTACAAAGGAAAACGTTATCAATAACTCAGTATTGCCCTTATCAAAGTTCTTGCGTCGTTAAATTTGAAATCTTCAATCAGCATGTTCTGATTCGTTATACATGTACTTGCAGCAAACAGCCATAAACATGATCAGATGACACTGTTTCATTTCTGAAATCACCAATACTGATAGGAATTTCGTAAATGTTAATGAACATTAGAAAAACTTAAGTTTATGCATTCATCAGCATATATCAATGACTGTTCCTACTACTTTCCATGTGAAGGTGGTGGTATCTGTACATAAACAACCGGTTTGTACAGTTGGAAGTGTGCAAATGCAATGACACTTGAAAAATGTACAACTTTGCAATTGCGTATTGCACGTAGGTTAAATCTGGTTCTTATTGCTGGACTACTGAGAGAAATTAGAGTTTTTGATTAATCTTGGAGGAATCGAATATGCCTAATGAAGTCATCTACTAACCTCATCTCTGTTGGATTTTGTATTTCATTTTCCTTCTTACCAAGTAGAAAGTCCCAAAAGTAATATTTGTTTTCGGAAGATTTGGTGCCAAATAATGCTTTGATGCTGACTTAGATAAAAAAATATGTTACTTGAATGTGTCTTCTAAACATGTACGTATCGATGAAATCTCTCCAACGCAAAGCAATCAAAGGATACGTTCTAATGCCCACTTGAATATTTTGTATCAATGAAGATCGACTGACCTATTCAAAGTTATGGAAATGGGATAATGAACAAAAGGATATATCGTTCTCGTATAAACATTTGCATAGAAAATAGTTCCTAGATGCTTAAATATTTGGTGATATGTCAAGATGAAGAAAGATGATCTCCGAGCAGAAATGTCCTGTAGCGCAATTCTAACGTATTAGGTTTAAAAATGCTTCATCAGTATGATGTTATTGGCTACCAATTGGAATGGTGAAACAAAGTGTAAATGTAATCATATGGCACTGTCTTTAAGCGAGACAGAGAAGATTAGTGTAAATGCTTGCTGCTTACATGTTACTCAAAGTTTACGACATATGCTACGTTTCGTTTTGAATTTCAGATATCGATGAATGTTCCTCCAACCTTACATGTCAAAATGGTGGTACCTGTAACAACACAGCCGGCTCATACAGTTGCATTTGCAAAAATGGATGGACTGGCGTAAACTGTACAACTGGTAAACAATCTTAATTTTGCCCATAGAATTGACACATTTGTAGGTAATATGATTCCTCTTTCATGCTATGGTAAAATTTCGAATAAAGATAGGAAATGTTTATCCGTATCAAACAATGACCTGCTGCTATGTGGGACACCTTATATCAAACCATAATGACGTCGATTGATCGTTTGAGACAAAATGCGAACAATTTCGTTAAAACCATGAATTATAATATTTAATACTTTCATTGTCATGACACCTATACATCTCTTGCTAAAGAAAACTACCGTAGAAATAATGCATCTGCATATAATTTCAAGGTGTTCTTTTTAATTGAAAAATATATCTGGAATTTTCCTCTGCCCAAATTAATGACATGAGCATCACTGCTCTTTGACATCTGCATGGATGGAAAGATGATTTACGGAGAAACAATAATGAACACATGGACGTGTCGTTATGAAAAATTGTTCTTTCAGAACCTATTCAGATGCATAATTTGACTTTGTCAGGATTTAGTTCCAGGAAAATGCTGACACTAAATAAACAGTTTCGTTATCAAAGTTGTATTTAGGTTTGATATGTTCAATCAACATTTTGTGATTCATTCTAAATCTAATTGCGAGCAGTAGCCATAAAGATGATCACATAACACTGTCTTAGTTCTGACATAATCAATACTAATTTGAACATTTTCTTAAATGTTACTGAACAATAGAAAAACTTAAAATATTCGTATTTTTTAGCCAATTGATATGAAATTTACTACTACTTTCTATGAGAAAATCTTTAGAAACACAAAGGATTGGTGCAGTTGGAATATTTCAAATGCGTGGACACCGGGAAATTCTACCACTGTGCAATTTGTTTATTACTAGTAATTTGAACCTGGACGTTATTGCTCGATTAATGAGACGGCATAAAATTTGACATTCATCTTGGACGAAAGGCATATGCATAATCAAGTTTCTCCTCACATCCTCTCTGTACGATTATTTATTTTTCAGCAGCCAAAATGTGTTCGATATCATTTCTACAATGCTGTTCTGTAAATAATGAGGAGCAAGATCAATATATATATATATATATATATATATATATATATATATATATATATATATATATATATATATATATATATATATATATATATATATATATATAATGAAAACATGACTTGAACGAAAACAATGATTTTAATATTCTTGTTACCAAGTAAAAAGTTGGAAAAGTAAAATGCGTTTTGGAATAGTTGGCGGCTGATAATGTCTCGATGGTCAAATTGATTAAATCCTGTTACTGTAATGTGCTCGCTAAAATTCAACGTATCGATAAAATTTCCTGAATGACAAGAAATCTATGGATGCAACAAAATGCATATGTGATATTTTATATCAATGACGTTTGACTGATATATTGAAAGTTATGGAAATGTGATAGTGCACAAAAGAATAGATCGTTTTCGGTAAAACCATTTGCTTACAAACTTGATAGTAGATGGTTCAATATTCCATGATATTTTAACATACTGGAAGATGATCTCCGAACAGAATCGTTTAGTAGCGCAATTCTCACGAATTTAGTTTCAAAATGAACCATCAGTATGATGTTCTTGGCTACAAGTGTGAATGGTGGAACATGTTGTAAATGTGATCATAATGCATTGTTTCATAAACGAGACGGAGACGATTAGTGGAACTGCTTATGTGTTACTCAAAATAAACGACTAATACAACATTTCGTATTGAATTTCAGATATCAATGAATGTTCCTCCAACCTTACATGTCAAAACGGTGGTACCTGTAACAACACAGCCGGCTCATACAGTTGCATTTGCACAAGTGGATGGACAGGCGCAAACTGTACAAATGGTAAAGAAACAATCTGAGTTTTGCCGATAGCTTTGAAACAATTGTAGGTCATATCAATCATCCTTCAAACTATAGGAGATCTTTGGAAAAGAAATGGGAAATGGGAATCTGTATCAAAATGTGCAAATGCGCCGTTGCTTTCACGTTTTATAAGTCCCTGCAGGAAATTGGTATGTGTGACCATTTCAATCAAATCTTTATGTCAGCGATTCAACAGAGTTGTTGCTACAAAATTAAAATAATATCATAACTTCCTTGAAATATAATATTTAATTCTTTCATTGTTATGAAAGATACTAATATCTTGCTAAAAGATGTCACTGTGGAAAGGAAACGTCAGCAAACCGTTTCAAGATGTTCATGTTGATTGAAAACCTAGCCGAAGGTTTCCTAGCAAAATTACTGATTTAAACATCATTAATGTTTGATTGATGCATGGAAAGATGATTCACTTCACCGAAAAAGGTAAATGCACACATGGACTTTTGTTTGAGACATTATCCTTTCAGAGACGTTGAAGATAGTACGATGCCATTGTCTAGGTTTGTACAAAGGAAAACGTTATCAATAACTCAGTATTGCCCTTATCAAAGTTCTTGCGTCGTTAAATTTGAAATCTTCAATCAGCATGTTCTGATTCGTTATACATGTACTTGCAGCAAACAGCCATAAACATGATCAGATGACACTGTTTCATTTCTGAAATCACCAATACTGATAGGAATTTCGTAAATGTTAATGAACATTAGAAAAACTTAAGTTTATGCATTCATCAGCATATATCAATGACTGTTCCTACTACTTTCCATGTGAAGGTGGTGGTATCTGTACATAAACAACCGGTTTGTACAGTTGGAAGTGTGCAAATGCAATGACACTTGAAAAATGTACAACTTTGCAATTGCGTATTGCACGTAGGTTAAATCTGGTTCTTATTGCTGGACTACTGAGAGAAATTAGAGTTTTTGATTAATCTTGGAGGAATCGAATATGCCTAATGAAGTCATCTACTAACCTCATCTCTGTTGGATTTTGTATTTCATTTTCCTTCTTACCAAGTAGAAAGTCCCAAAAGTAATATTTGTTTTCGGAAGATTTGGTGCCAAATAATGCTTTGATGCTGACTTAGATAAAAAAATATGTTACTTGAATGTGTCTTCTAAACATGTACGTATCGATGAAATCTCTCCAACGCAAAGCAATCAAAGGATACGTTCTAATGCCCACTTGAATATTTTGTATCAATGAAGATCGACTGACCTATTCAAAGTTATGGAAATGGGATAATGAACAAAAGGATATATCGTTCTCGTATAAACATTTGCATAGAAAATAGTTCCTAGATGCTTAAATATTTGGTGATATGTCAAGATGAAGAAAGATGATCTCCGAGCAGAAATGTCCTGTAGCGCAATTCTAACGTATTAGGTTTAAAAATGCTTCATCAGTATGATATTATTGGCTACCAATTGGAATGGTGAAACAAAGTGTAAATGTAATCATATGGCACTGTCTTTAAGCGAGACAGAGAAGGTTAGTGTAAATGCTTGCTGCTTACATGTTACTCAAAGTTTACGACATATGCTACGTTTCGTTTTGAATTTCAGATATCGATGAATGTTCCTCCAACCTTACATGTCAAAATGGTGGTACCTGTAACAACACAGCCGGCTCATACAGTTGCATTTGCAAAAATGGATGGACTGGCGTAAACTGTACAACTGGTAAACAATCTTAATTTTGCCCATAGAATTGACACATTTGTAGGTAATATGATTCCTCTTTCATGCTATGGTAAAATTTCGAATAAAGATAGGAAATGTTTATCCGTATCAAACAATGACCTGCTGCTATGTGGGACACCTTATATCAAACCATAATGACGTCGATTGATCGTTTGAGACAAAATGCGAACAATTTCGTTAAAACCATGAATTATAATATTTAATACTTTCATTGTCATGACACCTATACATCTCTTGCTAAAGAAAACTACCGTAGAAATAATGCATCTGCATATAATTTCAAGGTGTTCTTTTTAATTGAAAAATATATCTGGAATTTTCCTCTGCCCAAATTAATGACATGAGCATCACTGCTCTTTGACATCTGCATGGATGGAAAGATGATTTACGGAGAAACAATAATGAACACATGGACGTGTCGTTATGAAAAATTGTTCTTTCAGAACCTATTCAGATGCATAATTTGACTTTGTCAGGATTTAGTTCCAGGAAAATGCTGACACTAAATAAACAGTTTCGTTATCAAAGTTGTATTTAGGTTTGATATGTTCAATCAACATTTTGTGATTCATTCTAAATCTAATTGCGAGCAGTAGCCATAAAGATGATCACATAACACTGTCTTAGTTCTGACATAATCAATACTAATTTGAACATTTTCTTAAATGTTACTGAACAATAGAAAAACTTAAAATATTCGTATTTTTTAGCCAATTGATATGAAATTTACTACTACTTTCTATGAGAAAATCTTTAGAAACACAAAGGATTGGTGCAGTTGGAATATTTCAAATGCGTGGACACCGGGAAATTCTACCACTGTGCAATTTGTTTATTACTAGTAATTTGAACCTGGACGTTATTGCTCGATTAATGAGACGGCATAAAATTTGACATTCATCTTGGACGAAAGGCATATGCATAATCAAGTTTCTCCTCACATCCTCTCTGTACGATTATTTATTTTTCAGCAGCCAAAATGTGTTCGATATCATTTCTACAATGCTGTTCTGTAAATAATGAGGAGCAAGATCAATATATATATATATATATATATATATATATATAATGAAAACATGACTTGAACGAAAACAATGATTTTAATATTCTTGTTACCAAGTAAAAAGTTGGAAAAGTAAAATGCGTTTTGGAATAGTTGGCGGCTGATAATGTCTCGATGGTCAAATTGATTAAATCCTGTTACTGTAATGTGCTCGCTAAAATTCAACGTATCGATAAAATTTCCTGAATGACAAGAAATCTATGGATGCAACAAAATGCATATGTGATATTTTATATCAATGACGTTTGACTGATATATTGAAAGTTATGGAAATGTGATAGTGCACAAAAGAATAGATCGTTTTCGGTAAAACCATTTGCTTACAAACTTGATAGTAGATGGTTCAATATTCCATGATATTTTAACATACTGGAAGATGATCTCCGAACAGAATCGTTTAGTAGCGCAATTCTCACGAATTTAGTTTCAAAATGAACCATCAGTATGATGTTCTTGGCTACAAGTGTGAATGGTGGAACATGTTGTAAATGTGATCATAATGCATTGTTTCATAAACGAGACGGAGACGATTAGTGGAACTGCTTATGTGTTACTCAAAATAAACGACTAATACAACATTTCGTATTGAATTTCAGATATCAATGAATGTTCCTCCAACCTTACATGTCAAAACGGTGGTACCTGTAACAACACAGCCGGCTCATACAGTTGCATTTGCACAAGTGGATGGACAGGCGCAAACTGTACAAATGGTAAAGAAACAATCTGAGTTTTGCCGATAGCTTTGAAACAATTGTAGGTCATATCAATCATCCTTCAAACTATAGGAGATCTTTGGAAAAGAAATGGGAAATGGGAATCTGTATCAAAATGTGCAAATGCGCCGTTGCTTTCACGTTTTATAAGTCCCTGCAGGAAATTGGTATGTGTGACCATTTCAATCAAATCTTTATGTCAGCGATTCAACAGAGTTGTTGCTACAAAATTAAAATAATATCATAACTTCCTTGAAATATAATATTTAATTCTTTCATTGTTATGAAAGATACTAATATCTTGCTAAAAGATGTCACTGTGGAAAGGAAACGTCAGCAAACCGTTTCAAGATGTTCATGTTGATTGAAAACCTAGCCGAAGGTTTCCTAGCAAAATTACTGATTTAAACATCATTAATGTTTGATTGATGCATGGAAAGATGATTCACTTCACCGAAAAAGGTAAATGCACACATGGACTTTTGTTTGAGACATTATCCTTTCAGAGACGTTGAAGATAGTACGATGCCATTGTCTAGGTTTGTACAAAGGAAAACGTTATCAATAACTCAGTATTGCCCTTATCAAAGTTCTTGCGTCGTTAAATTTGAAATCTTCAATCAGCATGTTCTGATTCGTTATACATGTACTTGCAGCAAACAGCCATAAACATGACAAGATGACACTGTTTCATTTCTGAAATCACCAATACTGATAGGAATTTCGTAAATGTTAATGAACATTAGAAAAACTTAAGTTTATGCATTCATCAGCATATATCAATGACTGTTCCTACTACTTTCCATGTGAAGGTGGTGGTATCTGTACATAAACAACCGGTTTGTACAGTTGGAAGTGTGCAAATGCAATGACACTTGAAAAATGTACAACTTTGCAATTGCGTATTGCACGTAGGTTAAATCTGGTTCTTATTGCTGGACTACTGAGAGAAATTAGAGTTTTTGATTAATCTTGGAGGAATCGAATATGCCTAATGAAGTCATCTACTAACCTCATCTCTGTTGGATTTTGTATTTCATTTTCCTTCTTACCAAGTAGAAAGTCCCAAAAGTAATATTTGTTTTCGGAAGATTTGGTGCCAAATAATGCTTTGATGCTGACTTAGATAAAAAAATATGTTACTTGAATGTGTCTTCTAAACATGTACGTATCGATGAAATCTCTCCAACGCAAAGCAATCAAAGGATACGTTCTAATGCCCACTTGAATATTTTGTATCAATGAAGATCGACTGACCTATTCAAAGTTATGGAAATGGGATAATGAACAAAAGGATATATCGTTCTCGTATAAACATTTGCATAGAAAATAGTTCCTAGATGCTTAAATATTTGGTGATATGTCAAGATGAAGAAAGATGATCTCCGAGCAGAAATGTCCTGTAGCGCAATTCTAACGTATTAGGTTTAAAAATGCTTCATCAGTATGATATTATTGGCTACCAATTGGAATGGTGAAACAAAGTGTAAATGTAATCATATGGCACTGTCTTTAAGCGAGACAGAGAAGGTTAGTGTAAATGCTTGCTGCTTACATGTTACTCAAAGTTTACGACATATGCTACGTTTCGTTTTGAATTTCAGATATCGATGAATGTTCCTCCAACCTTACATGTCAAAATGGTGGTACCTGTAACAACACAGCCGGCTCATACAGTTGCATTTGCAAAAATGGATGGACTGGCGTAAACTGTACAACTGGTAAACAATCTTAATTTTGCCCATAGAATTGACACATTTGTAGGTAATATGATTCCTCTTTCATGCTATGGTAAAATTTCGAATAAAGATAGGAAATGTTTATCCGTATCAAACAATGACCTGCTGCTATGTGGGACACCTTATATCAAACCATAATGACGTCGATTGATCGTTTGAGACAAAATGCGAACAATTTCGTTAAAACCATGAATTATAATATTTAATACTTTCATTGTCATGACACCTATACATCTCTTGCTAAAGAAAACTACCGTAGAAATAATGCATCTGCATATAATTTCAAGGTGTTCTTTTTAATTGAAAAATATATCTGGAATTTTCCTCTGCCCAAATTAATGACATGAGCATCACTGCTCTTTGACATCTGCATGGATGGAAAGATGATTTACGGAGAAACAATAATGAACACATGGACGTGTCGTTATGAAAAATTGTTCTTTCAGAACCTATTCAGATGCATAATTTGACTTTGTCAGGATTTAGTTCCAGGAAAATGCTGACACTAAATAAACAGTTTCGTTATCAAAGTTGTATTTAGGTTTGATATGTTCAATCAACATTTTGTGATTCATTCTAAATCTAATTGCGAGCAGTAGCCATAAAGATGATCACATAACACTGTCTTAGTTCTGACATAATCAATACTAATTTGAACATTTTCTTAAATGTTACTGAACAATAGAAAAACTTAAAATATTCGTATTTTTTAGCCAATTGATATGAAATTTACTACTACTTTCTATGAGAAAATCTTTAGAAACACAAAGGATTGGTGCAGTTGGAATATTTCAAATGCGTGGACACCGGGAAATTCTACCACTGTGCAATTTGTTTATTACTAGTAATTTGAACCTGGACGTTATTGCTCGATTAATGAGACGGCATAAAATTTGACATTCATCTTGGACGAAAGGCATATGCATAATCAAGTTTCTCCTCACATCCTCTCTGTACGATTATTTATTTTTCAGCAGCCAAAATGTGTTCGATATCATTTCTACAATGCTGTTCTGTAAATAATGAGGAGCAAGATCAATATATATATATATATATATATATATATATATATATATATATATATATATATATATATATATATATATATATATATATATATATATATAATGAAAACATGACTTGAACGAAAACAATGATTTTAATATTCTTGTTACCAAGTAAAAAGTTGGAAAAGTAAAATGCGTTTTGGAATAGTTGGCGGCTGATAATGTCTCGATGGTCAAATTGATTAAATCCTGTTACTGTAATGTGCTCGCTAAAATTCAACGTATCGATAAAATTTCCTGAATGACAAGAAATCTATGGATGCAACAAAATGCATATGTGATATTTTATATCAATGACGTTTGACTGATATATTGAAAGTTATGGAAATGTGATAGTGCACAAAAGAATAGATCGTTTTCGGTAAAACCATTTGCTTACAAACTTGATAGTAGATGGTTCAATATTCCATGATATTTTAACATACTGGAAGATGATCTCCGAACAGAATCGTTTAGTAGCGCAATTCTCACGAATTTAGTTTCAAAATGAACCATCAGTATGATGTTCTTGGCTACAAGTGTGAATGGTGGAACATGTTGTAAATGTGATCATAATGCATTGTTTCATAAACGAGACGGAGACGATTAGTGGAACTGCTTATGTGTTACTCAAAATAAACGACTAATACAACATTTCGTATTGAATTTCAGATATCAATGAATGTTCCTCCAACCTTACATGTCAAAACGGTGGTACCTGTAACAACACAGCCGGCTCATACAGTTGCATTTGCACAAGTGGATGGACAGGCGCAAACTGTACAAATGGTAAAGAAACAATCTGAGTTTTGCCGATAGCTTTGAAACAATTGTAGGTCATATCAATCATCCTTCAAACTATAGGAGATCTTTGGAAAAGAAATGGGAAATGGGAATCTGTATCAAAATGTGCAAATGCGCCGTTGCTTTCACGTTTTATAAGTCCCTGCAGGAAATTGGTATGTGTGACCATTTCAATCAAATCTTTATGTCAGCGATTCAACAGAGTTGTTGCTACAAAATTAAAATAATATCATAACTTCCTTGAAATATAATATTTAATTCTTTCATTGTTATGAAAGATACTAATATCTTGCTAAAAGATGTCACTGTGGAAAGGAAACGTCAGCAAACCGTTTCAAGATGTTCATGTTGATTGAAAACCTAGCCGAAGGTTTCCTAGCAAAATTACTGATTTAAACATCATTAATGTTTGATTGATGCATGGAAAGATGATTCACTTCACCGAAAAAGGTAAATGCACACATGGACTTTTGTTTGAGACATTATCCTTTCAGAGACGTTGAAGATAGTACGATGCCATTGTCTAGGTTTGTACAAAGGAAAACGTTATCAATAACTCAGTATTGCCCTTATCAAAGTTCTTGCGTCGTTAAATTTGAAATCTTCAATCAGCATGTTCTGATTCGTTATACATGTACTTGCAGCAAACAGCCATAAACATGATCAGATGACACTGTTTCATTTCTGAAATCACCAATACTGATAGGAATTTCGTAAATGTTAATGAACATTAGAAAAACTTAAGTTTATGCATTCATCAGCATATATCAATGACTGTTCCTACTACTTTCCATGTGAAGGTGGTGGTATCTGTACATAAACAACCGGTTTGTACAGTTGGAAGTGTGCAAATGCAATGACACTTGAAAAATGTACAACTTTGCAATTGCGTATTGCACGTAGGTTAAATCTGGTTCTTATTGCTGGACTACTGAGAGAAATTAGAGTTTTTGATTAATCTTGGAGGAATCGAATATGCCTAATGAAGTCATCTACTAACCTCATCTCTGTTGGATTTTGTATTTCATTTTCCTTCTTACCAAGTAGAAAGTCCCAAAAGTAATATTTGTTTTCGGAAGATTTGGTGCCAAATAATGCTTTGATGCTGACTTAGATAAAAAAATATGTTACTTGAATGTGTCTTCTAAACATGTACGTATCGATGAAATCTCTCCAACGCAAAGCAATCAAAGGATACGTTCTAATGCCCACTTGAATATTTTGTATCAATGAAGATCGACTGACCTATTCAAAGTTATGGAAATGGGATAATGAACAAAAGGATATATCGTTCTCGTATAAACATTTGCATAGAAAATAGTTCCTAGATGCTTAAATATTTGGTGATATGTCAAGATGAAGAAAGATGATCTCCGATCAGAAATGTCCTGTAGCGCAATTCTAACGTATTAGGTTTAAAAATGCTTCATCAGTATGATGTTATTGGCTACCAATTGGAATGGTGAAACAAAGTGTAAATGTAATCATATGGCACTGTCTTTAAGCGAGACAGAGAAGATTAGTGTAAATGCTTGCTGCTTACATGTTACTCAAAGTTTACGACATATGCTACGTTTCGTTTTGAATTTCAGATATCGATGAATGTTCCTCCAACCTTACATGTCAAAATGGTGGTACCTGTAACAACACAGCCGGCTCATACAGTTGCATTTGCAAAAATGGATGGACTGGCGTAAACTGTACAACTGGTAAACAATCTTAATTTTGCCCATAGAATTGACACATTTGTAGGTAATATGATTCCTCTTTCATGCTATGGTAAAATTTCGAATAAAGATAGGAAATGTTTATCCGTATCAAACAATGACCTGCTGCTATGTGGGACACCTTATATCAAACCATAATGACGTCGATTGATCGTTTGAGACAAAATGCGAACAATTTCGTTAAAACCATGAATTATAATATTTAATACTTTCATTGTCATGACACCTATACATCTCTTGCTAAAGAAAACTACCGTAGAAATAATGCATCTGCATATAATTTCAAGGTGTTCTTTTTAATTGAAAAATATATCTGGAATTTTCCTCTGCCCAAATTAATGACATGAGCATCACTGCTCTTTGACATCTGCATGGATGGAAAGATGATTTACGGAGAAACAATAATGAACACATGGACGTGTCGTTATGAAAAATTGTTCTTTCAGAACCTATTCAGATGCATAATTTGACTTTGTCAGGATTTAGTTCCAGGAAAATGCTGACACTAAATAAACAGTTTCGTTATCAAAGTTGTATTTAGGTTTGATATGTTCAATCAACATTTTGTGATTCATTCTAAATCTAATTGCGAGCAGTAGCCATAAAGATGATCACATAACACTGTCTTAGTTCTGACATAATCAATACTAATTTGAACATTTTCTTAAATGTTACTGAACAATAGAAAAACTTAAAATATTCGTATTTTTTAGCCAATTGATATGAAATTTACTACTACTTTCTATGAGAAAATCTTTAGAAACACAAAGGATTGGTGCAGTTGGAATATTTCAAATGCGTGGACACCGGGAAATTCTACCACTGTGCAATTTGTTTATTACTAGTAATTTGAACCTGGACGTTATTGCTCGATTAATGAGACGGCATAAAATTTGACATTCATCTTGGACGAAAGGCATATGCATAATCAAGTTTCTCCTCACATCCTCTCTGTACGATTATTTATTTTTCAGCAGCCAAAATGTGTTCGATATCATTTCTACAATGCTGTTCTGTAAATAATGAGGAGCAAGATCAATATATATATATATATATATATATATATATATATATATATATATATATATATATATATATATATATATATATATATATATATATATATATATATATATATATATAATGAAAACATGACTTGAACGAAAACAATGATTTTAATATTCTTGTTACCAAGTAAAAAGTTGGAAAAGTAAAATGCGTTTTGAAATAGTTGGCGGCTGATAATGTCTCGATGGTCAAATTGATTAAATCCTGTTACTGTAATGTGCTCGCTAAAATTCAACGTATCGATAAAATTTCCTGAATGACAAGAAATCTATGGATGCAACAAAATGCATATGTGATATTTTATATCAATGACGTTTGACTGATATATTGAAAGTTATGGAAATGTGATAGTGCACAAAAGAATAGATCGTTTTCGGTAAAACCATTTGCTTACAAACTTGATAGTAGATGGTTCAATATTCCATGATATTTTAACATACTGGAAGATGATCTCCGAACAGAATCGTTTAGTAGCGCAATTCTCACGAATTTAGTTTCAAAATGAACCATCAGTATGATGTTCTTGGCTACAAGTGTGAATGGTGGAACATGTTGTAAATGTGATCATAATGCATTGTTTCATAAACGAGACGGAGACGATTAGTGGAACTGCTTATGTGTTACTCAAAATAAACGACTAATACAACATTTCGTATTGAATTTCAGATATCAATGAATGTTCCTCCAACCTTACATGTCAAAACGGTGGTACCTGTAACAACACAGCCGGCTCATACAGTTGCATTTGCACAAGTGGATGGACAGGCGCAAACTGTACAAATGGTAAAGAAACAATCTGAGTTTTGCCGATAGCTTTGAAACAATTGTAGGTCATATCAATCATCCTTCAAACTATAGGAGATCTTTGGAAAAGAAATGGGAAATGGGAATCTGTATCAAAATGTGCAAATGCGCCGTTGCTTTCACGTTTTATAAGTCCCTGCAGGAAATTGGTATGTGTGACCATTTCAATCAAATCTTTATGTCAGCGATTCAAAAGAGTCGTTGCTACAAAAATTAAAATAATATCGTAACTTCCTTGAATTATAATATTTAATGCTTTCATTGTTGGAAAACATACTAATATCTTGCTAAAATAGGTTACTGTGGAAAGGAAACGTCAGCAAACCGTTTCAAGATATTCATGTTGATTGAGAACTTACCCGAAGGTTTCCTAGCAAAATTACTGATTTAAACATCATTAATGTTTGATTGATGCATGGAAAGATGATTCACTTCACCGAAAAAGGTAAATGCACACATGGACTTTTGTTTGAGACATTATCCTTTCAGAGACGTTGAAGATAGTACGATGCCATTGTCTAGGTTTGTACAAAGGAAAACGTTATCAATAACTCAGTATTGCCCTTATCAAAGTTCTTGCGTCGTTAAATTTGAAATCTTCAATCAGCATGTTCTGATTCGTTATACATGTACTTGCAGCAAACAGCCATAAACATGACAAGATGACACTGTTTCATTTCTGAAATCACCAATACTGATAGGAATTTCGTAAATGTTAATGAACATTAGAAAAACTTAAGTTTATGCATTCATCAGCATATATCAATGACTGTTCCTACTACTTTCCATGTGAAGGTGGTGGTATCTGTACATAAACAACCGGTTTGTACAGTTGGAAGTGTGCAAATGCAATGACACTTGAAAAATGTACAACTTTGCAATTGCGTATTGCACGTAGGTTAAATCTGGTTCTTATTGCTGGACTACTGAGAGAAATTAGAGTTTTTGATTAATCTTGGAGGAATCGAATATGCCTAATGAAGTCATCTACTAACCTCATCTCTGTTGGATTTTGTATTTCATTTTCCTTCTTACCAAGTAGAAAGTCCCAAAAGTAATATTTGTTTTCGGAAGATTTGGTGCCAAATAATGCTTTGATGCTGACTTAGATAAAAAAATATGTTACTTGAATGTGTCTTCTAAACATGTACGTATCGATGAAATCTCTCCAACGCAAAGCAATCAAAGGATACGTTCTAATGCCCACTTGAATATTTTGTATCAATGAAGATCGACTGACCTATTCAAAGTTATGGAAATGGGATAATGAACAAAAGGATATATCGTTCTCGTATAAACATTTGCATAGAAAATAGTTCCTAGATGCTTAAATATTTGGTGATATGTCAAGATGAAGAAAGATGATCTCCGAGCAGAAATGTCCTGTAGCGCAATTCTAACGTATTAGGTTTAAAAATGCTTCATCAGTATGATATTATTGGCTACCAATTGGAATGGTGAAACAAAGTGTAAATGTAATCATATGGCACTGTCTTTAAGCGAGACAGAGAAGGTTAGTGTAAATGCTTGCTGCTTACATGTTACTCAAAGTTTACGACATATGCTACGTTTCGTTTTGAATTTCAGATATCGATGAATGTTCCTCCAACCTTACATGTCAAAATGGTGGTACCTGTAACAACACAGCCGGCTCATACAGTTGCATTTGCAAAAATGGATGGACTGGCGTAAACTGTACAACTGGTAAACAATCTTAATTTTGCCCATAGAATTGACACATTTGTAGGTAATATGATTCCTCTTTCATGCTATGGTAAAATTTCGAATAAAGATAGGAAATGTTTATCCGTATCAAACAATGACCTGCTGCTATGTGGGACACCTTATATCAAACCATAATGACGTCGATTGATCGTTTGAGACAAAATGCGAACAATTTCGTTAAAACCATGAATTATAATATTTAATACTTTCATTGTCATGACACCTATACATCTCTTGCTAAAGAAAACTACCGTAGAAATAATGCATCTGCATATAATTTCAAGGTGTTCTTTTTAATTGAAAAATATATCTGGAATTTTCCTCTGCCCAAATTAATGACATGAGCATCACTGCTCTTTGACATCTGCATGGATGGAAAGATGATTTACGGAGAAACAATAATGAACACATGGACGTGTCGTTATGAAAAATTGTTCTTTCAGAACCTATTCAGATGCATAATTTGACTTTGTCAGGATTTAGTTCCAGGAAAATGCTGACACTAAATAAACAGTTTCGTTATCAAAGTTGTATTTAGGTTTGATATGTTCAATCAACATTTTGTGATTCATTCTAAATCTAATTGCGAGCAGTAGCCATAAAGATGATCACATAACACTGTCTTAGTTCTGACATAATCAATACTAATTTGAACATTTTCTTAAATGTTACTGAACAATAGAAAAACTTAAAATATTCGTATTTTTTAGCCAATTGATATGAAATTTACTACTACTTTCTATGAGAAAATCTTTAGAAACACAAAGGATTGGTGCAGTTGGAATATTTCAAATGCGTGGACACCGGGAAATTCTACCACTGTGCAATTTGTTTATTACTAGTAATTTGAACCTGGACGTTATTGCTCGATTAATGAGACGGCATAAAATTTGACATTCATCTTGGACGAAAGGCATATGCATAATCAAGTTTCTCCTCACATCCTCTCTGTACGATTATTTATTTTTCAGCAGCCAAAATGTGTTCGATATCATTTCTACAATGCTGTTCTGTAAATAATGAGGAGCAAGATCAATATATATATATATATATATATATATATATATATATATATATATATATATATATATATATATATAAAATGAAAAAATGACTTGAACGAAAACAATGATTTTAATATTCTTGTTACCAAGTAAAAAGTTGGAAAAGTAAAATGCGTTTTGGAATAGTTGGCGGCTGATAATGTCTCGATGGTCAAATTGATTAAATCCTGTTACTGTAATGTGCTCGCTAAAATTCAACGTATCGATAAAATTTCCTGAATGACAAGAAATCTATGGATGCAACAAAATGCATATGTGATATTTTATATCAATGACGTTTGACTGATATATTGAAAGTTATGGAAATGTGATAGTGCACAAAAGAATAGATCGTTTTCGGTAAAACCATTTGCTTACAAACTTGATAGTAGATGGTTCAATATTCCATGATATTTTAACATACTGGAAGATGATCTCCGAACAGAATCGTTTAGTAGCGCAATTCTCACGAATTTAGTTTCAAAATGAACCATCAGTATGATGTTCTTGGCTACAAGTGTGAATGGTGGAACATGTTGTAAATGTGATCATAATGCATTGTTTCATAAACGAGACGGAGACGATTAGTGGAACTGCTTATGTGTTACTCAAAATAAACGACTAATACAACATTTCGTATTGAATTTCAGATATCAATGAATGTTCCTCCAACCTTACATGTCAAAACGGTGGTACCTGTAACAACACAGCCGGCTCATACAGTTGCATTTGCACAAGTGGATGGACAGGCGCAAACTGTACAAATGGTAAAGAAACAATCTGAGTTTTGCCGATAGCTTTGAAACAATTGTAGGTCATATCAATCATCCTTCAAACTATAGGAGATCTTTGGAAAAGAAATGGGAAATGGGAATCTGTATCAAAATGTGCAAATGCGCCGTTGCTTTCACGTTTTATAAGTCCCTGCAGGAAATTGGTATGTGTGACCATTTCAATCAAATCTTTATGTCAGCGATTCAACAGAGTTGTTGCTACAAAATTAAAATAATATCATAACTTCCTTGAAATATAATATTTAATTCTTTCATTGTTATGAAAGATACTAATATCTTGCTAAAAGATGTCACTGTGGAAAGGAAACGTCAGCAAACCGTTTCAAGATGTTCATGTTGATTGAAAACCTAGCCGAAGGTTTCCTAGCAAAATTACTGATTTAAACATCATTAATGTTTGATTGATGCATGGAAAGATGATTCACTTCACCGAAAAAGGTAAATGCACACATGGACTTTTGTTTGAGACATTATCCTTTCAGAGACGTTGAAGATAGTACGATGCCATTGTCTAGGTTTGTACAAAGGAAAACGTTATCAATAACTCAGTATTGCCCTTATCAAAGTTCTTGCGTCGTTAAATTTGAAATCTTCAATCAGCATGTTCTGATTCGTTATACATGTACTTGCAGCAAACAGCCATAAACATGACAAGATGACACTGTTTCATTTCTGAAATCACCAATACTGATAGGAATTTCGTAAATGTTAATGAACATTAGAAAAACTTAAGTTTATGCATTCATCAGCATATATCAATGACTGTTCCTACTACTTTCCATGTGAAGGTGGTGGTATCTGTACATAAACAACCGGTTTGTACAGTTGGAAGTGTGCAAATGCAATGACACTTGAAAAATGTACAACTTTGCAATTGCGTATTGCACGTAGGTTAAATCTGGTTCTTATTGCTGGACTACTGAGAGAAATTAGAGTTTTTGATTAATCTTGGAGGAATCGAATATGCCTAATGAAGTCATCTACTAACCTCATCTCTGTTGGATTTTGTATTTCATTTTCCTTCTTACCAAGTAGAAAGTCCCAAAAGTAATATTTGTTTTCGGAAGATTTGGTGCCAAATAATGCTTTGATGCTGACTTAGATAAAAAAATATGTTACTTGAATGTGTCTTCTAAACATGTACGTATCGATGAAATCTCTCCAACGCAAAGCAATCAAAGGATACGTTCTAATGCCCACTTGAATATTTTGTATCAATGAAGATCGACTGACCTATTCAAAGTTATGGAAATGGGATAATGAACAAAAGGATATATCGTTCTCGTATAAACATTTGCATAGAAAATAGTTCCTAGATGCTTAAATATTTGGTGATATGTCAAGATGAAGAAAGATGATCTCCGAGCAGAAATGTCCTGTAGCGCAATTCTAACGTATTAGGTTTAAAAATGCTTCATCAGTATGATATTATTGGCTACCAATTGGAATGGTGAAACAAAGTGTAAATGTAATCATATGGCACTGTCTTTAAGCGAGACAGAGAAGGTTAGTGTAAATGCTTGCTGCTTACATGTTACTCAAAGTTTACGACATATGCTACGTTTCGTTTTGAATTTCAGATATCGATGAATGTTCCTCCAACCTTACATGTCAAAATGGTGGTACCTGTAACAACACAGCCGGCTCATACAGTTGCATTTGCAAAAATGGATGGACTGGCGTAAACTGTACAACTGGTAAACAATCTTAATTTTGCCCATAGAATTGACACATTTGTAGGTAATATGATTCCTCTTTCATGCTATGGTAAAATTTCGAATAAAGATAGGAAATGTTTATCCGTATCAAACAATGACCTGCTGCTATGTGGGACACCTTATATCAAACCATAATGACGTCGATTGATCGTTTGAGACAAAATGCGAACAATTTCGTTAAAACCATGAATTATAATATTTAATACTTTCATTGTCATGACACCTATACATCTCTTGCTAAAGAAAACTACCGTAGAAATAATGCATCTGCATATAATTTCAAGGTGTTCTTTTTAATTGAAAAATATATCTGGAATTTTCCTCTGCCCAAATTAATGACATGAGCATCACTGCTCTTTGACATCTGCATGGATGGAAAGATGATTTACGGAGAAACAATAATGAACACATGGACGTGTCGTTATGAAAAATTGTTCTTTCAGAACCTATTCAGATGCATAATTTGACTTTGTCAGGATTTAGTTCCAGGAAAATGCTGACACTAAATAAACAGTTTCGTTATCAAAGTTGTATTTAGGTTTGATATGTTCAATCAACATTTTGTGATTCATTCTAAATCTAATTGCGAGCAGTAGCCATAAAGATGATCACATAACACTGTCTTAGTTCTGACATAATCAATACTAATTTGAACATTTTCTTAAATGTTACTGAACAATAGAAAAACTTAAAATATTCGTATTTTTTAGCCAATTGATATGAAATTTACTACTACTTTCTATGAGAAAATCTTTAGAAACACAAAGGATTGGTGCAGTTGGAATATTTCAAATGCGTGGACACCGGGAAATTCTACCACTGTGCAATTTGTTTATTACTAGTAATTTGAACCTGGACGTTATTGCTCGATTAATGAGACGGCATAAAATTTGACATTCATCTTGGACGAAAGGCATATGCATAATCAAGTTTCTCCTCACATCCTCTCTGTACGATTATTTATTTTTCAGCAGCCAAAATGTGTTCGATATCATTTCTACAATGCTGTTCTGTAAATAATGAGGAGCAAGATCAATATATATATATATATATATATATATATATATATATATATATATATATATATATATATATATATATATAAAATGAAAAAATGACTTGAACGAAAACAATGATTTTAATATTCTTGTTACCAAGTAAAAAGTTGGAAAAGTAAAATGCGTTTTGGAATAGTTGGCGGCTGATAATGTCTCGATGGTCAAATTGATTAAATCCTGTTACTGTAATGTGCTCGCTAAAATTCAACGTATCGATAAAATTTCCTGAATGACAAGAAATCTATGGATGCAACAAAATGCATATGTGATATTTTATATCAATGACGTTTGACTGATATATTGAAAGTTATGGAAATGTGATAGTGCACAAAAGAATAGATCGTTTTCGGTAAAACCATTTGCTTACAAACTTGATAGTAGATGGTTCAATATTCCATGATATTTTAACATACTGGAAGATGATCTCCGAACAGAATCGTTTAGTAGCGCAATTCTCACGAATTTAGTTTCAAAATGAACCATCAGTATGATGTTCTTGGCTACAAGTGTGAATGGTGGAACATGTTGTAAATGTGATCATAATGCATTGTTTCATAAACGAGACGGAGACGATTAGTGGAACTGCTTATGTGTTACTCAAAATAAACGACTAATACAACATTTCGTATTGAATTTCAGATATCAATGAATGTTCCTCCAACCTTACATGTCAAAACGGTGGTACCTGTAACAACACAGCCGGCTCATACAGTTGCATTTGCACAAGTGGATGGACAGGCGCAAACTGTACAAATGGTAAAGAAACAATCTGAGTTTTGCCGATAGCTTTGAAACAATTGTAGGTCATATCAATCATCCTTCAAACTATAGGAGATCTTTGGAAAAGAAATGGGAAATGGGAATCTGTATCAAAATGTGCAAATGCGCCGTTGCTTTCACGTTTTATAAGTCCCTGCAGGAAATTGGTATGTGTGACCATTTCAATCAAATCTTTATGTCAGCGATTCAACAGAGTTGTTGCTACAAAATTAAAATAATATCATAACTTCCTTGAAATATAATATTTAATTCTTTCATTGTTATGAAAGATACTAATATCTTGCTAAAAGATGTCACTGTGGAAAGGAAACGTCAGCAAACCGTTTCAAGATGTTCATGTTGATTGAAAACCTAGCCGAAGGTTTCCTAGCAAAATTACTGATTTAAACATCATTAATGTTTGATTGATGCATGGAAAGATGATTCACTTCACCGAAAAAGGTAAATGCACACATGGACTTTTGTTTGAGACATTATCCTTTCAGAGACGTTGAAGATAGTACGATGCCATTGTCTAGGTTTGTACAAAGGAAAACGTTATCAATAACTCAGTATTGCCCTTATCAAAGTTCTTGCGTCGTTAAATTTGAAATCTTCAATCAGCATGTTCTGATTCGTTATACATGTACTTGCAGCAAACAGCCATAAACATGACAAGATGACACTGTTTCATTTCTGAAATCACCAATACTGATAGGAATTTCGTAAATGTTAATGAACATTAGAAAAACTTAAGTTTATGCATTCATCAGCATATATCAATGACTGTTCCTACTACTTTCCATGTGAAGGTGGTGGTATCTGTACATAAACAACCGGTTTGTACAGTTGGAAGTGTGCAAATGCAATGACACTTGAAAAATGTACAACTTTGCAATTGCGTATTGCACGTAGGTTAAATCTGGTTCTTATTGCTGGACTACTGAGAGAAATTAGAGTTTTTGATTAATCTTGGAGGAATCGAATATGCCTAATGAAGTCATCTACTAACCTCATCTCTGTTGGATTTTGTATTTCATTTTCCTTCTTACCAAGTAGAAAGTCCCAAAAGTAATATTTGTTTTCGGAAGATTTGGTGCCAAATAATGCTTTGATGCTGACTTAGATAAAAAAATATGTTACTTGAATGTGTCTTCTAAACATGTACGTATCGATGAAATCTCTCCAACGCAAAGCAATCAAAGGATACGTTCTAATGCCCACTTGAATATTTTGTATCAATGAAGATCGACTGACCTATTCAAAGTTATGGAAATGGGATAATGAACAAAAGGATATATCGTTCTCGTATAAACATTTGCATAGAAAATAGTTCCTAGATGCTTAAATATTTGGTGATATGTCAAGATGAAGAAAGATGATCTCCGAGCAGAAATGTCCTGTAGCGCAATTCTAACGTATTAGGTTTAAAAATGCTTCATCAGTATGATATTATTGGCTACCAATTGGAATGGTGAAACAAAGTGTAAATGTAATCATATGGCACTGTCTTTAAGCGAGACAGAGAAGGTTAGTGTAAATGCTTGCTGCTTACATGTTACTCAAAGTTTACGACATATGCTACGTTTCGTTTTGAATTTCAGATATCGATGAATGTTCCTCCAACCTTACATGTCAAAATGGTGGTACCTGTAACAACACAGCCGGCTCATACAGTTGCATTTGCAAAAATGGATGGACTGGCGTAAACTGTACAACTGGTAAACAATCTTAATTTTGCCCATAGAATTGACACATTTGTAGGTAATATGATTCCTCTTTCATGCTATGGTAAAATTTCGAATAAAGATAGGAAATGTTTATCCGTATCAAACAATGACCTGCTGCTATGTGGGACACCTTATATCAAACCATAATGACGTCGATTGATCGTTTGAGACAAAATGCGAACAATTTCGTTAAAACCATGAATTATAATATTTAATACTTTCATTGTCATGACACCTATACATCTCTTGCTAAAGAAAACTACCGTAGAAATAATGCATCTGCATATAATTTCAAGGTGTTCTTTTTAATTGAAAAATATATCTGGAATTTTCCTCTGCCCAAATTAATGACATGAGCATCACTGCTCTTTGACATCTGCATGGATGGAAAGATGATTTACGGAGAAACAATAATGAACACATGGACGTGTCGTTATGAAAAATTGTTCTTTCAGAACCTATTCAGATGCATAATTTGACTTTGTCAGGATTTAGTTCCAGGAAAATGCTGACACTAAATAAACAGTTTCGTTATCAAAGTTGTATTTAGGTTTGATATGTTCAATCAACATTTTGTGATTCATTCTAAATCTAATTGCGAGCAGTAGCCATAAAGATGATCACATAACACTGTCTTAGTTCTGACATAATCAATACTAATTTGAACATTTTCTTAAATGTTACTGAACAATAGAAAAACTTAAAATATTCGTATTTTTTAGCCAATTGATATGAAATTTACTACTACTTTCTATGAGAAAATCTTTAGAAACACAAAGGATTGGTGCAGTTGGAATATTTCAAATGCGTGGACACCGGGAAATTCTACCACTGTGCAATTTGTTTATTACTAGTAATTTGAACCTGGACGTTATTGCTCGATTAATGAGACGGCATAAAATTTGACATTCATCTTGGACGAAAGGCATATGCATAATCAAGTTTCTCCTCACATCCTCTCTGTACGATTATTTATTTTTCAGCAGCCAAAATGTGTTCGATATCATTTCTACAATGCTGTTCTGTAAATAATGAGGAGCAAGATCAATATATATATATATATATATATATATATATATATATATATATATATATATATATATATATATATATATATATAATGAAAACATGACTTGAACGAAAACAATGATTTTAATATTCTTGTTACCAAGTAAAAAGTTGGAAAAGTAAAATGCGTTTTGGAATAGTTGGCGGCTGATAATGTCTCGATGGTCAAATTGATTAAATCCTGTTACTGTAATGTGCTCGCTAAAATTCAACGTATCGATAAAATTTCCTGAATGACAAGAAATCTATGGATGCAACAAAATGCATATGTGATATTTTATATCAATGACGTTTGACTGATATATTGAAAGTTATGGAAATGTGATAGTGCACAAAAGAATAGATCGTTTTCGGTAAAACCATTTGCTTACAAACTTGATAGTAGATGGTTCAATATTCCATGATATTTTAACATACTGGAAGATGATCTCCGAACAGAATCGTTTAGTAGCGCAATTCTCACGAATTTAGTTTCAAAATGAACCATCAGTATGATGTTCTTGGCTACAAGTGTGAATGGTGGAACATGTTGTAAATGTGATCATAATGCATTGTTTCATAAACGAGACGGAGACGATTAGTGGAACTGCTTATGTGTTACTCAAAATAAACGACTAATACAACATTTCGTATTGAATTTCAGATATCAATGAATGTTCCTCCAACCTTACATGTCAAAACGGTGGTACCTGTAACAACACAGCCGGCTCATACAGTTGCATTTGCACAAGTGGATGGACAGGCGCAAACTGTACAAATGGTAAAGAAACAATCTGAGTTTTGCCGATAGCTTTGAAACAATTGTAGGTCATATCAATCATCCTTCAAACTATAGGAGATCTTTGGAAAAGAAATGGGAAATGGGAATCTGTATCAAAATGTGCAAATGCGCCGTTGCTTTCACGTTTTATAAGTCCCTGCAGGAAATTGGTATGTGTGACCATTTCAATCAAATCTTTATGTCAGCGATTCAACAGAGTTGTTGCTACAAAATTAAAATAATATCATAACTTCCTTGAAATATAATATTTAATTCTTTCATTGTTATGAAAGATACTAATATCTTGCTAAAAGATGTCACTGTGGAAAGGAAACGTCAGCAAACCGTTTCAAGATGTTCATGTTGATTGAAAACCTAGCCGAAGGTTTCCTAGCAAAATTACTGATTTAAACATCATTAATGTTTGATTGATGCATGGAAAGATGATTCACTTCACCGAAAAAGGTAAATGCACACATGGACTTTTGTTTGAGACATTATCCTTTCAGAGACGTTGAAGATAGTACGATGCCATTGTCTAGGTTTGTACAAAGGAAAACGTTATCAATAACTCAGTATTGCCCTTATCAAAGTTCTTGCGTCGTTAAATTTGAAATCTTCAATCAGCATGTTCTGATTCGTTATACATGTACTTGCAGCAAACAGCCATAAACATGATCAGATGACACTGTTTCATTTCTGAAATCACCAATACTGATAGGAATTTCGTAAATGTTAATGAACATTAGAAAAACTTAAGTTTATGCATTCATCAGCATATATCAATGACTGTTCCTACTACTTTCCATGTGAAGGTGGTGGTATCTGTACATAAACAACCGGTTTGTACAGTTGGAAGTGTGCAAATGCAATGACACTTGAAAAATGTACAACTTTGCAATTGCGTATTGCACGTAGGTTAAATCTGGTTCTTATTGCTGGACTACTGAGAGAAATTAGAGTTTTTGATTAATCTTGGAGGAATCGAATATGCCTAATGAAGTCATCTACTAACCTCATCTCTGTTGGATTTTGTATTTCATTTTCCTTCTTACCAAGTAGAAAGTCCCAAAAGTAATATTTGTTTTCGGAAGATTTGGTGCCAAATAATGCTTTGATGCTGACTTAGATAAAAAAATATGTTACTTGAATGTGTCTTCTAAACATGTACGTATCGATGAAATCTCTCCAACGCAAAGCAATCAAAGGATACGTTCTAATGCCCACTTGAATATTTTGTATCAATGAAGATCGACTGACCTATTCAAAGTTATGGAAATGGGATAATGAACAAAAGGATATATCGTTCTCGTATAAACATTTGCATAGAAAATAGTTCCTAGATGCTTAAATATTTGGTGATATGTCAAGATGAAGAAAGATGATCTCCGAGCAGAAATGTCCTGTAGCGCAATTCTAACGTATTAGGTTTAAAAATGCTTCATCAGTATGATGTTATTGGCTACCAATTGGAATGGTGAAACAAAGTGTAAATGTAATCATATGGCACTGTCTTTAAGCGAGACAGAGAAGATTAGTGTAAATGCTTGCTGCTTACATGTTACTCAAAGTTTACGACATATGCTACGTTTCGTTTTGAATTTCAGATATCGATGAATGTTCCTCCAACCTTACATGTCAAAATGGTGGTACCTGTAACAACACAGCCGGCTCATACAGTTGCATTTGCAAAAATGGATGGACTGGCGTAAACTGTACAACTGGTAAACAATCTTAATTTTGCCCATAGAATTGACACATTTGTAGGTAATATGATTCCTCTTTCATGCTATGGTAAAATTTCGAATAAAGATAGGAAATGTTTATCCGTATCAAACAATGACCTGCTGCTATGTGGGACACCTTATATCAAACCATAATGACGTCGATTGATCGTTTGAGACAAAATGCGAACAATTTCGTTAAAACCATGAATTATAATATTTAATACTTTCATTGTCATGACACCTATACATCTCTTGCTAAAGAAAACTACCGTAGAAATAATGCATCTGCATATAATTTCAAGGTGTTCTTTTTAATTGAAAAATATATCTGGAATTTTCCTCTGCCCAAATTAATGACATGAGCATCACTGCTCTTTGACATCTGCATGGATGGAAAGATGATTTACGGAGAAACAATAATGAACACATGGACGTGTCGTTATGAAAAATTGTTCTTTCAGAACCTATTCAGATGCATAATTTGACTTTGTCAGGATTTAGTTCCAGGAAAATGCTGACACTAAATAAACAGTTTCGTTATCAAAGTTGTATTTAGGTTTGATATGTTCAATCAACATTTTGTGATTCATTCTAAATCTAATTGCGAGCAGTAGCCATAAAGATGATCACATAACACTGTCTTAGTTCTGACATAATCAATACTAATTTGAACATTTTCTTAAATGTTACTGAACAATAGAAAAACTTAAAATATTCGTATTTTTTAGCCAATTGATATGAAATTTACTACTACTTTCTATGAGAAAATCTTTAGAAACACAAAGGATTGGTGCAGTTGGAATATTTCAAATGCGTGGACACCGGGAAATTCTACCACTGTGCAATTTGTTTATTACTAGTAATTTGAACCTGGACGTTATTGCTCGATTAATGAGACGGCATAAAATTTGACATTCATCTTGGACGAAAGGCATATGCCTAATCAAGTTTCTCCTCACATCCTCTCTGTACGATTATTTATTTTTCAGCAGCCAAAATGTGTTCGATATCATTTCTACAATGCTGTTCTGTAAATAATGAGGAGCAAGATCAATATATATATATATATATATATATATATATATATATATATATATATATATATATATATATATATAATGAAAACATGACTTGAACGAAAACAATGATTTTAATATTCTTGTTACCAAGTAAAAAGTTGGAAAAGTAAAATGCGTTTTGGAATAGTTGGCGGCTGATAATGTCTCGATGGTCAAATTGATTAAATCCTGTTACTGTAATGTGCTCGCTAAAATTCAACGTATCGATAAAATTTCCTGAATGACAAGAAATCTATGGATGCAACAAAATGCATATGTGATATTTTATATCAATGACGTTTGACTGATATATTGAAAGTTATGGAAATGTGATAGTGCACAAAAGAATAGATCGTTTTCGGTAAAACCATTTGCTTACAAACTTGATAGTAGATGGTTCAATATTCCATGATATTTTAACATACTGGAAGATGATCTCCGAACAGAATCGTTTAGTAGCGCAATTCTCACGAATTTAGTTTCAAAATGAACCATCAGTATGATGTTCTTGGCTACAAGTGTGAATGGTGGAACATGTTGTAAATGTGATCATAATGCATTGTTTCATAAACGAGACGGAGACGATTAGTGGAACTGCTTATGTGTTACTCAAAATAAACGACTAATACAACATTTCGTATTGAATTTCAGATATCAATGAATGTTCCTCCAACCTTACATGTCAAAACGGTGGTACCTGTAACAACACAGCCGGCTCATACAGTTGCATTTGCACAAGTGGATGGACAGGCGCAAACTGTACAAATGGTAAAGAAACAATCTGAGTTTTGCCGATAGCTTTGAAACAATTGTAGGTCATATCAATCATCCTTCAAACTATAGGAGATCTTTGGAAAAGAAATGGGAAATGGGAATCTGTATCAAAATGTGCAAATGCGCCGTTGCTTTCACGTTTTATAAGTCCCTGCAGGAAATTGGTATGTGTGACCATTTCAATCAAATCTTTATGTCAGCGATTCAAAAGAGTCGTTGCTACAAAAATTAAAATAATATCGTAACTTCCTTGAATTATAATATTTAATGCTTTCATTGTTGGAAAACATACTAATATCTTGCTAAAATAGGTTACTGTGGAAAGGAAACGTCAGCAAACCGTTTCAAGATATTCATGTTGATTGAGAACTTACCCGAAGGTTTCCTAGCAAAATTACTGATTTAAACATCATTAATGTTTGATTGATGCATGGAAAGATGATTCACTTCACCGAAAAAGGTAAATGCACACATGGACTTTTGTTTGAGACATTATCCTTTCAGAGACGTTGAAGATAGTACGATGCCATTATCTAGGTTTGTACAAAGGAAAACGTTATCAATAACTCAGTATTGCCCTTATCAAAGTTCTTGCGTCGTTAAATTTGAAATCTTCAATCAGCATGTTCTGATTCGTTATACATGTACTTGCAGCAAACAGCCATAAACATGACAAGATGACACTGTTTCATTTCTGAAATCACCAATACTGATAGGAATTTCGTAAATGTTAATGAACATTAGAAAAACTTAAGTTTATGCATTCATCAGCATATATCAATGACTGTTCCTACTACTTTCCATGTGAAGGTGGTGGTATCTGTACATAAACAACCGGTTTGTACAGTTGGAAGTGTGCAAATGCAATGACACTTGAAAAATGTACAACTTTGCAATTGCGTATTGCACGTAGGTTAAATCTGGTTCTTATTGCTGGACTACTGAGAGAAATTAGAGTTTTTGATTAATCTTGGAGGAATCGAATATGCCTAATGAAGTCATCTACTAACCTCATCTCTGTTGGATTTTGTATTTCATTTTCCTTCTTACCAAGTAGAAAGTCCCAAAAGTAATATTTGTTTTCGGAAGATTTGGTGCCAAATAATGCTTTGATGCTGACTTAGATAAAAAAATATGTTACTTGAATGTGTCTTCTAAACATGTACGTATCGATGAAATCTCTCCAACGCAAAGCAATCAAAGGATACGTTCTAATGCCCACTTGAATATTTTGTATCAATGAAGATCGACTGACCTATTCAAAGTTATGGAAATGGGATAATGAACAAAAGGATATATCGTTCTCGTATAAACATTTGCATAGAAAATAGTTCCTAGATGCTTAAATATTTGGTGATATGTCAAGATGAAGAAAGATGATCTCCGAGCAGAAATGTCCTGTAGCGCAATTCTAACGTATTAGGTTTAAAAATGCTTCATCAGTATGATATTATTGGCTACCAATTGGAATGGTGAAACAAAGTGTAAATGTAATCATATGGCACTGTCTTTAAGCGAGACAGAGAAGGTTAGTGTAAATGCTTGCTGCTTACATGTTACTCAAAGTTTACGACATATGCTACGTTTCGTTTTGAATTTCAGATATCGATGAATGTTCCTCCAACCTTACATGTCAAAATGGTGGTACCTGTAACAACACAGCCGGCTCATACAGTTGCATTTGCAAAAATGGATGGACTGGCGTAAACTGTACAACTGGTAAACAATCTTAATTTTGCCCATAGAATTGACACATTTGTAGGTAATATGATTCCTCTTTCATGCTATGGTAAAATTTCGAATAAAGATAGGAAATGTTTATCCGTATCAAACAATGACCTGCTGCTATGTGGGACACCTTATATCAAACCATAATGACGTCGATTGATCGTTTGAGACAAAATGCGAACAATTTCGTTAAAACCATGAATTATAATATTTAATACTTTCATTGTCATGACACCTATACATCTCTTGCTAAAGAAAACTACCGTAGAAATAATGCATCTGCATATAATTTCAAGGTGTTCTTTTTAATTGAAAAATATATCTGGAATTTTCCTCTGCCCAAATTAATGACATGAGCATCACTGCTCTTTGACATCTGCATGGATGGAAAGATGATTTACGGAGAAACAATAATGAACACATGGACGTGTCGTTATGAAAAATTGTTCTTTCAGAACCTATTCAGATGCATAATTTGACTTTGTCAGGATTTAGTTCCAGGAAAATGCTGACACTAAATAAACAGTTTCGTTATCAAAGTTGTATTTAGGTTTGATATGTTCAATCAACATTTTGTGATTCATTCTAAATCTAATTGCGAGCAGTAGCCATAAAGATGATCACATAACACTGTCTTAGTTCTGACATAATCAATACTAATTTGAACATTTTCTTAAATGTTACTGAACAATAGAAAAACTTAAAATATTCGTATTTTTTAGCCAATTGATATGAAATTTACTACTACTTTCTATGAGAAAATCTTTAGAAACACAAAGGATTGGTGCAGTTGGAATATTTCAAATGCGTGGACACCGGGAAATTCTACCACTGTGCAATTTGTTTATTACTAGTAATTTGAACCTGGACGTTATTGCTCGATTAATGAGACGGCATAAAATTTGACATTCATCTTGGACGAAAGGCATATGCATAATCAAGTTTCTCCTCACATCCTCTCTGTACGATTATTTATTTTTCAGCAGCCAAAATGTGTTCGATATCATTTCTACAATGCTGTTCTGTAAATAATGAGGAGCAAGATCAATATATATATATATATATATATATATATATATATATATATATATATATATATAAAATGAAAAAATGACTTGAACGAAAACAATGATTTTAATATTCTTGTTACCAAGTAAAAAGTTGGAAAAGTAAAATGCGTTTTGGAATAGTTGGCGGCTGATAATGTCTCGATGGTCAAATTGATTAAATCCTGTTACTGTAATGTGCTCGCTAAAATTCAACGTATCGATAAAATTTCCTGAATGACAAGAAATCTATGGATGCAACAAAATGCATATGTGATATTTTATATCAATGACGTTTGACTGATATATTGAAAGTTATGGAAATGTGATAGTGCACAAAAGAATAGATCGTTTTCGGTAAAACCATTTGCTTACAAACTTGATAGTAGATGGTTCAATATTCCATGATATTTTAACATACTGGAAGATGATCTCCGAACAGAATCGTTTAGTAGCGCAATTCTCACGAATTTAGTTTCAAAATGAACCATCAGTATGATGTTCTTGGCTACAAGTGTGAATGGTGGAACATGTTGTAAATGTGATCATAATGCATTGTTTCATAAACGAGACGGAGACGATTAGTGGAACTGCTTATGTGTTACTCAAAATAAACGACTAATACAACATTTCGTATTGAATTTCAGATATCAATGAATGTTCCTCCAACCTTACATGTCAAAACGGTGGTACCTGTAACAACACAGCCGGCTCATACAGTTGCATTTGCACAAGTGGATGGACAGGCGCAAACTGTACAAATGGTAAAGAAACAATCTGAGTTTTGCCGATAGCTTTGAAACAATTGTAGGTCATATCAATCATCCTTCAAACTATAGGAGATCTTTGGAAAAGAAATGGGAAATGGGAATCTGTATCAAAATGTGCAAATGCGCCGTTGCTTTCACGTTTTATAAGTCCCTGCAGGAAATTGGTATGTGTGACCATTTCAATCAAATCTTTATGTCAGCGATTCAACAGAGTTGTTGCTACAAAATTAAAATAATATCATAACTTCCTTGAAATATAATATTTAATTCTTTCATTGTTATGAAAGATACTAATATCTTGCTAAAAGATGTCACTGTGGAAAGGAAACGTCAGCAAACCGTTTCAAGATGTTCATGTTGATTGAAAACCTAGCCGAAGGTTTCCTAGCAAAATTACTGATTTAAACATCATTAATGTTTGATTGATGCATGGAAAGATGATTCACTTCACCGAAAAAGGTAAATGCACACATGGACTTTTGTTTGAGACATTATCCTTTCAGAGACGTTGAAGATAGTACGATGCCATTGTCTAGGTTTGTACAAAGGAAAACGTTATCAATAACTCAGTATTGCCCTTATCAAAGTTCTTGCGTCGTTAAATTTGAAATCTTCAATCAGCATGTTCTGATTCGTTATACATGTACTTGCAGCAAACAGCCATAAACATGACAAGATGACACTGTTTCATTTCTGAAATCACCAATACTGATAGGAATTTCGTAAATGTTAATGAACATTAGAAAAACTTAAGTTTATGCATTCATCAGCATATATCAATGACTGTTCCTACTACTTTCCATGTGAAGGTGGTGGTATCTGTACATAAACAACCGGTTTGTACAGTTGGAAGTGTGCAAATGCAATGACACTTGAAAAATGTACAACTTTGCAATTGCGTATTGCACGTAGGTTAAATCTGGTTCTTATTGCTGGACTACTGAGAGAAATTAGAGTTTTTGATTAATCTTGGAGGAATCGAATATGCCTAATGAAGTCATCTACTAACCTCATCTCTGTTGGATTTTGTATTTCATTTTCCTTCTTACCAAGTAGAAAGTCCCAAAAGTAATATTTGTTTTCGGAAGATTTGGTGCCAAATAATGCTTTGATGCTGACTTAGATAAAAAAATATGTTACTTGAATGTGTCTTCTAAACATGTACGTATCGATGAAATCTCTCCAACGCAAAGCAATCAAAGGATACGTTCTAATGCCCACTTGAATATTTTGTATCAATGAAGATCGACTGACCTATTCAAAGTTATGGAAATGGGATAATGAACAAAAGGATATATCGTTCTCGTATAAACATTTGCATAGAAAATAGTTCCTAGATGCTTAAATATTTGGTGATATGTCAAGATGAAGAAAGATGATCTCCGAGCAGAAATGTCCTGTAGCGCAATTCTAACGTATTAGGTTTAAAAATGCTTCATCAGTATGATGTTATTGGCTACCAATTGGAATGGTGAAACAAAGTGTAAATGTAATCATATGGCACTGTCTTTAAGCGAGACAGAGAAGATTAGTGTAAATGCTTGCTGCTTACATGTTACTCAAAGTTTACGACATATGCTACGTTTCGTTTTGAATTTCAGATATCGATGAATGTTCCTCCAACCTTACATGTCAAAATGGTGGTACCTGTAACAACACAGCCGGCTCATACAGTTGCATTTGCAAAAATGGATGGACTGGCGTAAACTGTACAACTGGTAAACAATCTTAATTTTGCCCATAGAATTGACACATTTGTAGGTAATATGATTCCTCTTTCATGCTATGGTAAAATTTCGAATAAAGATAGGAAATGTTTATCCGTATCAAACAATGACCTGCTGCTATGTGGGACACCTTATATCAAACCATAATGACGTCGATTGATCGTTTGAGACAAAATGCGAACAATTTCGTTAAAACCATGAATTATAATATTTAATACTTTCATTGTCATGACACCTATACATCTCTTGCTAAAGAAAACTACCGTAGAAATAATGCATCTGCATATAATTTCAAGGTGTTCTTTTTAATTGAAAAATATATCTGGAATTTTCCTCTGCCCAAATTAATGACATGAGCATCACTGCTCTTTGACATCTGCATGGATGCAAAGATGATTTACGGAGAAACAATAATGAACACATGGACGTGTCGTTATGAAAAATTGTTCTTTCAGAACCTATTCAGATGCATAATTTGACTTTGTCAGGATTTAGTTCCAGGAAAATGCTGACACTAAATAAACAGTTTCGTTATCAAAGTTGTATTTAGGTTTGATATGTTCAATCAACATTTTGTGATTCATTCTAAATCTAATTGCGAGCAGTAGCCATAAAGATGATCACATAACACTGTCTTAGTTCTGACATAATCAATACTAATTTGAACATTTTCTTAAATGTTACTGAACAATAGAAAAACTTAAAATATTCGTATTTTTTAGCCAATTGATATGAAATTTACTACTACTTTCTATGAGAAAATCTTTAGAAACACAAAGGATTGGTGCAGTTGGAATATTTCAAATGCGTGGACACCGGGAAATTCTACCACTGTGCAATTTGTTTATTACTAGTAATTTGAACCTGGACGTTATTGCTCGATTAATGAGACGGCATAAAATTTGACATTCATCTTGGACGAAAGGCATATGCATAATCAAGTTTCTCCTCACATCCTCTCTGTACGATTATTTATTTTTCAGCAGCCAAAATGTGTTCGATATCATTTCTACAATGCTGTTCTGTAAATAATGAGGAGCAAGATCAATATATATATATATATATATATATATATATATATATATATATATATATATATATATATATATATATATATAATGAAAACATGACTTGAACGAAAACAATGATTTTAATATTCTTGTTACCAAGTAAAAAGTTGGAAAAGTAAAATGCGTTTTGGAATAGTTGGCGGCTGATAATGTCTCGATGGTCAAATTGATTAAATCCTGTTACTGTAATGTGCTCGCTAAAATTCAACGTATCGATAAAATTTCCTGAATGACAAGAAATCTATGGATGCAACAAAATGCATATGTGATATTTTATATCAATGACGTTTGACTGATATATTGAAAGTTATGGAAATGTGATAGTGCACAAAAGAATAGATCGTTTTCGGTAAAACCATTTGCTTACAAACTTGATAGTAGATGGTTCAATATTCCATGATATTTTAACATACTGGAAGATGATCTCCGAACAGAATCGTTTAGTAGCGCAATTCTCACGAATTTAGTTTCAAAATGAACCATCAGTATGATGTTCTTGGCTACAAGTGTGAATGGTGGAACATGTTGTAAATGTGATCATAATGCATTGTTTCATAAACGAGACGGAGACGATTAGTGGAACTGCTTATGTGTTACTCAAAATAAACGACTAATACAACATTTCGTATTGAATTTCAGATATCAATGAATGTTCCTCCAACCTTACATGTCAAAACGGTGGTACCTGTAACAACACAGCCGGCTCATACAGTTGCATTTGCACAAGTGGATGGACAGGCGCAAACTGTACAAATGGTAAAGAAACAATCTGAGTTTTGCCGATAGCTTTGAAACAATTGTAGGTCATATCAATCATCCTTCAAACTATAGGAGATCTTTGGAAAAGAAATGGGAAATGGGAATCTGTATCAAAATGTGCAAATGCGCCGTTGCTTTCACGTTTTATAAGTCCCTGCAGGAAATTGGTATGTGTGACCATTTCAATCAAATCTTTATGTCAGCGATTCAACAGAGTTGTTGCTACAAAATTAAAATAATATCATAACTTCCTTGAAATATAATATTTAATTCTTTCATTGTTATGAAAGATACTAATATCTTGCTAAAAGATGTCACTGTGGAAAGGAAACGTCAGCAAACCGTTTCAAGATGTTCATGTTGATTGAAAACCTAGCCGAAGGTTTCCTAGCAAAATTACTGATTTAAACATCATTAATGTTTGATTGATGCATGGAAAGATGATTCACTTCACCGAAAAAGGTAAATGCACACATGGACTTTTGTTTGAGACATTATCCTTTCAGAGACGTTGAAGATAGTACGATGCCATTGTCTAGGTTTGTACAAAGGAAAACGTTATCAATAACTCAGTATTGCCCTTATCAAAGTTCTTGCGTCGTTAAATTTGAAATCTTCAATCAGCATGTTCTGATTCGTTATACATGTACTTGCAGCAAACAGCCATAAACATGATCAGATGACACTGTTTCATTTCTGAAATCACCAATACTGATAGGAATTTCGTAAATGTTAATGAACATTAGAAAAACTTAAGTTTATGCATTCATCAGCATATATCAATGACTGGTCCTACTACTTTCCATGTGAAGGTGGTGGTATCTGTACATAAACAACCGGTTTGTACAGTTGGAAGTGTGCAAATGCAATGACACTTGAAAAATGTACAACTTTGCAATTGCGTATTGCACGTAGGTTAAATCTGGTTCTTATTGCTGGACTACTGAGAGAAATTAGAGTTTTTGATTAATCTTGGAGGAATCGAATATGCCTAATGAAGTCATCTACTAACCTCATCTCTGTTGGATTTTGTATTTCATTTTCCTTCTTACCAAGTAGAAAGTCCCAAAAGTAATATTTGTTTTCGGAAGATTTGGTGCCAAATAATGCTTTGATGCTGACTTAGATAAAAAAATATGTTACTTGAATGTGTCTTCTAAACATGTACGTATCGATGAAATCTCTCCAACGCAAAGCAATCAAAGGATACGTTCTAATGCCCACTTGAATATTTTGTATCAATGAAGATCGACTGACCTATTCAAAGTTATGGAAATGGGATAATGAACAAAAGGATATATCGTTCTCGTATAAACATTTGCATAGAAAATAGTTCCTAGATGCTTAAATATTTGGTGATATGTCAAGATGAAGAAAGATGATCTCCGAGCAGAAATGTCCTGTAGCGCAATTCTAACGTATTAGGTTTAAAAATGCTTCATCAGTATGATGTTATTGGCTACCAATTGGAATGGTGAAACAAAGTGTAAATGTAATCATATGGCACTGTCTTTAAGCGAGACAGAGAAGATTAGTGTAAATGCTTGCTGCTTACATGTTACTCAAAGTTTACGACATATGCTACGTTTCGTTTTGAATTTCAGATATCGATGAATGTTCCTCCAACCTTACATGTCAAAATGGTGGTACCTGTAACAACACAGCCGGCTCATACAGTTGCATTTGCAAAAATGGATGGACTGGCGTAAACTGTACAACTGGTAAACAATCTTAATTTTGCCCATAGAATTGACACATTTGTAGGTAATATGATTCCTCTTTCATGCTATGGTAAAATTTCGAATAAAGATAGGAAATGTTTATCCGTATCAAACAATGACCTGCTGCTATGTGGGACACCTTATATCAAACCATAATGACGTCGATTGATCGTTTGAGACAAAATGCGAACAATTTCGTTAAAACCATGAATTATAATATTTAATACTTTCATTGTCATGACACCTATACATCTCTTGCTAAAGAAAACTACCGTAGAAATAATGCATCTGCATATAATTTCAAGGTGTTCTTTTTAATTGAAAAATATATCTGGAATTTTCCTCTGCCCAAATTAATGACATGAGCATCACTGCTCTTTGACATCTGCATGGATGGAAAGATGATTTACGGAGAAACAATAATGAACACATGGACGTGTCGTTATGAAAAATTGTTCTTTCAGAACCTATTCAGATGCATAATTTGACTTTGTCAGGATTTAGTTCCAGGAAAATGCTGACACTAAATAAACAGTTTCGTTATCAAAGTTGTATTTAGGTTTGATATGTTCAATCAACATTTTGTGATTCATTCTAAATCTAATTGCGAGCAGTAGCCATAAAGATGATCACATAACACTGTCTTAGTTCTGACATAATCAATACTAATTTGAACATTTTCTTAAATGTTACTGAACAATAGAAAAACTTAAAATATTCGTATTTTTTAGCCAATTGATATGAAATTTACTACTACTTTCTATGAGAAAATCTTTAGAAACACAAAGGATTGGTGCAGTTGGAATATTTCAAATGCGTGGACACCGGGAAATTCTACCACTGTGCAATTTGTTTATTACTAGTAATTTGAACCTGGACGTTATTGCTCGATTAATGAGACGGCATAAAATTTGACATTCATCTTGGACGAAAGGCATATGCATAATCAAGTTTCTCCTCACATCCTCTCTGTACGATTATTTATTTTTCAGCAGCCAAAATGTGTTCGATATCATTTCTACAATGCTGTTCTGTAAATAATGAGGAGCAAGATCAATATATATATATATATATAAATATATATATATATATATATATATATATATATATATATATATATATATATAAAATGAAAAAATGACTTGAACGAAAACAATGATTTTAATATTCTTGTTACCAAGTAAAAAGTTGGAAAAGTAAAATGCGTTTTGGAATAGTTGGCGGCTGATAATGTCTCGATGGTCAAATTGATTAAATCCTGTTACTGTAATGTGCTCGCTAAAATTCAACGTATCGATAAAATTTCCTGAATGACAAGAAATCTATGGATGCAACAAAATGCATATGTGATATTTTATATCAATGACGTTTGACTGATATATTGAAAGTTATGGAAATGTGATAGTGCACAAAAGAATAGATCGTTTTCGGTAAAACCATTTGCTTACAAACTTGATAGTAGATGGTTCAATATTCCATGATATTTTAACATACTGGAAGATGATCTCCGAACAGAATCGTTTAGTAGCGCAATTCTCACGAATTTAGTTTCAAAATGAACCATCAGTATGATGTTCTTGGCTACAAGTGTGAATGGTGGAACATGTTGTAAATGTGATCATAATGTATTGTTTCATAAACGAGACGGAGACGATTAGTGGAACTGCTTATGTGTTACTCAAAATAAACGACTAATACAACATTTCGTATTGAATTTCAGATATCAATGAATGTTCCTCCAACCTTACATGTCAAAACGGTGGTACCTGTAACAACACAGCCGGCTCATACAGTTGCATTTGCACAAGTGGATGGACAGGCGCAAACTGTACAAATGGTAAAGAAACAATCTGAGTTTTGCCGATAGCTTTGAAACAATTGTAGGTCATATCAATCATCCTTCAAACTATAGGAGATCTTTGGAAAAGAAATGGGAAATGGGAATCTGTATCAAAATGTGCAAATGCGCCGTTGCTTTCACGTTTTATAAGTCCCTGCAGGAAATTGGTATGTGTGACCATTTCAATCAAATCTTTATGTCAGCGATTCATCAGAGTTGTTGCTACAAAATTAAAATAATATCATAACTTCCTTGAAATATAATATTTAATTCTTTCATTGTTATGAAAGATACTAATATCTTGCTAAAAGATGTCACTGTGGAAAGGAAACGTCAGCAAACCGTTTCAAGATGTTCATGTTGATTGAAAACCTAGCCGAAGGTTTCCTAGCAAAATTACTGATTTAAACATCATTAATGTTTGATTGATGCATGGAAAGATGATTCACTTCACCGAAAAAGGTAAATGCACACATGGACTTTTGTTTGAGACATTATCCTTTCAGAGACGTTGAAGATAGTACGATGCCATTGTCTAGGTTTGTACAAAGGAAAACGTTATCAATAACTCAGTATTGCCCTTATCAAAGTTCTTGCGTCGTTAAATTTGAAATCTTCAATCAGCATGTTCTGATTCGTTATACATGTACTTGCAGCAAACAGCCATAAACATGATCAGATGACACTGTTTCATTTCTGAAATCACCAATACTGATAGGAATTTCGTAAATGTTAATGAACATTAGAAAAACTTAAGTTTATGCATTCATCAGCATATATCAATGACTGTTCCTACTACTTTCCATGTGAAGGTGGTGGTATCTGTACATAAACAACCGGTTTGTACAGTTGGAAGTGTGCAAATGCAATGACACTTGAAAAATGTACAACTTTGCAATTGCGTATTGCACGTAGGTTAAATCTGGTTCTTATTGCTGGACTACTGAGAGAAATTAGAGTTTTTGATTAATCTTGGAGGAATCGAATATGCCTAATAAAGTCATCTACTAACCTCATCTCTGTTGGATTTTGTATTTCATTTTCCTTCTTACCAAGTAGAAAGTCCCAAAAGTAATATTTGTTTTCGGAAGATTTGGTGCCAAATAATGCTTTGATGCTGACTTAGATAAAAAAATATGTTACTTGAATGTGTCTTCTAAACATGTACGTATCGATGAAATCTCTCCAACGCAAAGCAATCAAAGGATACGTTCTAATGCCCACTTGAATATTTTGTATCAATGAAGATCGACTGACCTATTCAAAGTTATGGAAATGGGATAATGAACAAAAGGATATATCGTTCTCGTATAAACATTTGCATAGAAAATAGTTCCTAGATGCTTAAATATTTGGTGATATGTCAAGATGAAGAAAGATGATCTCCGAGCAGAAATGTCCTGTAGCGCAATTCTAACGTATTAGGTTTAAAAATGCTTCATCAGTATGATGTTATTGGCTACCAATTGGAATGGTGAAACAAAGTGTAAATGTAATCATATGGCACTGTCTTTAAGCGAGACAGAGAAGATTAGTGTAAATGCTTGCTGCTTACATGTTACTCAAAGTTTACGACATATGCTACGTTTCGTTTTGAATTTCAGATATCGATGAATGTTCCTCCAACCTTACATGTCAAAATGGTGGTACCTGTAACAACACAGCCGGCTCATACAGTTGCATTTGCAAAAATGGATGGACTGGCGTAAACTGTACAACTGGTAAACAATCTTAATTTTGCCCATAGAATTGACACATTTGTAGGTAATATGATTCCTCTTTCATGCTATGGTAAAATTTCGTATAAAGATAGGAAATGTTTATCCGTATCAAACAATGACCTGCTGCTATGTGGGACACCTTATATCAAACCATAATGACGTCGATTGATCGTTTGAGACAAAATGCGAACAATTTCGTTAAAACCATGAATTATAATATTTAATACTTTCATTGTCATGACACCTATACATCTCTTGCTAAAGAAAACTACCGTAGAAATAATGCATCTGCATATAATTTCAAGGTGTTCTTTTTAATTGAAAAATATATCTGGAATTTTCCTCTGCCCAAATTAATGACATGAGCATCACTGCTCTTTGACATCTGCATGGATGGAAAGATGATTTACGGAGAAACAATAATGAACACATGGACGTGTTGTTTTGAAAAATTGTTCTTTCAGAACCTATTCAGATGCATAATTTGACTTTGTCAGGATTTAGTTCCAGGAAAATGCTGACACTAAATAAACAGTTTCGTTATCAAAGTTGTATTTAGGTTTGATATGTTCAATCAACATTTTGTGATTCATTCTAAATCTAATTGCGAGCAGTAGCCATAAAGATGATCACATAACACTGTCTTAGTTCTGACATAATCAATACTAATTTGAACATTTTCTTAAATGTTACTGAACAATAGAAAAACTTAAAATATTCGTATTTTTTAGCCAATTGATATGAAATTTACTACTACTTTCTATGAGAAAATCTTTAGAAACACAAAGGATTGGTGCAGTTGGAATATTTCAAATGCGTGGACACCGGGAAATTCTACCACTGTGCAATTTGTTTATTACTAGTAATTTGAACCTGGACGTTATTGCTCGATTAATGAGACGGCATAAAATTTGACATTCATCTTGGACGAAAGGCATATGCATAATCAAGTTTCTCCTCACATCCTCTCTGTACGATTATTTATTTTTCAGCAGCCAAAATGTGTTCGATATCATTTCTACAATGCTGTTCTGTAAATAATGAGGAGCAAGATCAATATATATATATATATATATATATATATATATATATATATATATATATATATATATATATATATATATATATATATATATATATAATGAAAACATGACTTGAACGAAAACAATGATTTTAATATTCTTGTTACCAAGTAAAAAGTTGGAAAAGTAAAATGCGTTTTGGAATAGTTGGCGGCTGATAATGTCTCGATGGTCAAATTGATTAAATCCTGTTACTGTAATGTGCTCGCTAAAATTCAACGTATCGATACAATTTCCTGAATGACAAGAAATCTATGGATGCAACAAAATGCATATGTGATATTTTATATCAATGACGTTTGACTGATATATTGAAAGTTATGGAAATGTGATAGTGCACAAAATAATAGATCGTTTTCGGTAAAACCATTTGCTTACAAACTTGATAGTAGATGGTTCAATATTCCATGATATTTTAACATACTGGAAGATGATCTCCGAACAGAATCGTTTAGTAGCGCAATTCTCACGAATTTAGTTTCAAAATGAACCATCAGTATGATGTTCTTGGCTACAAGTGTGAATGGTGGAACATGTTGTAAATGTGATCATAATGCATTGTTTCATAAACGAGACGGAGACGATTAGTGGAACTGCTTATGTGTTACTCAAAATAAACGACTAATACAACATTTCGTATTGAATTTCAGATATCAATGAATGTTCCTCCAACCTTACATGTCAAAACGGTGGTACCTGTAACAACACAGCCGGCTCATACAGTTGCATTTGCACAAGTGGATGGACAGGCGCAAACTGTACAAATGGTAAAGAAACAATCTGAGTTTTGCCGATAGCTTTGAAACAATTGTAGGTCATATCAATCATCCTTCAAACTATAGGAGATCTTTGGAAAAGAAATGGGAAATGGGAATCTGTATCAAAATGTGCAAATGCGCCGTTGCTTTCACGTTTTATAAGTCCCTGCAGGAAATTGGTATGTGTGACCATTTCAATCAAATCTTTATGTCAGCGATTCATCAGAGTTGTTGCTACAAAATTAAAATAATATCATAACTTCCTTGAAATATAATATTTAATTCTTTCATTGTTATGAAAGATACTAATATCTTGCTAAAAGATGTCACTGTGGAAAGGAAACGTCAGCAAACCGTTTCAAGATGTTCATGTTGATTGAAAACCTAGCCGAAGGTTTCCTAGCAAAATTACTGATTTAAACATCATTAATGTTTGATTGATGCATGGAAAGATGATTCACTTCACCGAAAAAGGTAAATGCACACATGGACTTTTGTTTGAGACATTATCCTTTCAGAGACGTTGAAGATAGTACGATGCCATTGTCTAGGTTTGTACAAAGGAAAACGTTATCAATAACTCAGTATTGCCCTTATCAAAGTTCTTGCGTCGTTAAATTTGAAATCTTCAATCAGCATGTTCTGATTCGTTATACATGTACTTGCAGCAAACAGCCATAAACATGATCAGATGACACTGTTTCATTTCTGAAATCACCAATACTGATAGGAATTTCGTAAATGTTAATGAACATTAGAAAAACTTAAGTTTATGCATTCATCAGCATATATCAATGACTGTTCCTACTACTTTCCATGTGAAGGTGGTGGTATCTGTACATAAACAACCGGTTTGTACAGTTGGAAGTGTGCAAATGCAATGACACTTGAAAAATGTACAACTTTGCAATTGCGTATTGCACGTAGGTTAAATCTGGTTCTTATTGCTGGACTACTGAGAGAAATTAGAGTTTTTGATTAATCTTGGAGGAATCGAATATGCCTAATGAAGTCATCTACTAACCTCATCTCTGTTGGATTTTGTATTTCATTTTCCTTCTTACCAAGTAGAAAGTCCCAAAAGTAATATTTGTTTTCGGAAGATTTGGTGCCAAATAATGCTTTGATGCTGACTTAGATAAAAAAATATGTTACTTGAATGTGTCTTCTAAACATGTACGTATCGATGAAATCTCTCCAACGCAAAGCAATCAAAGGATACGTTCTAATGCCCACTTGAATATTTTGTATCAATGAAGATCGACTGACCTATTCAAAGTTATGGAAATGGGATAATGAACAAAAGGATATATCGTTCTCGTATAAACATTTGCATAGAAAATAGTTCCTAGATGCTTAAATATTTGGTGATATGTCAAGATGAAGAAAGATGATCTCCGAGCAGAAATGTCCTGTAGCGCAATTCTAACGTATTAGGTTTAAAAATGCTTCATCAGTATGATGTTATTGGCTACCAATTGGAATGGTGAAACAAAGTGTAAATGTAATCATATGGCACTGTCTTTAAGCGAGACAGAGAAGATTAGTGTAAATGCTTGCTGCTTACATGTTACTCAAAGTTTACGACATATGCTACGTTTCGTTTTGAATTTCAGATATCGATGAATGTTCCTCCAACCTTACATGTCAAAATGGTGGTACCTGTAACAACACAGCCGGCTCATACAGTTGCATTTGCAAAAATGGATGGACTGGCGTAAACTGTACAACTGGTAAACAATCTTAATTTTGCCCATAGAATTGACACATTTGTAGGTAATATGATTCCTCTTTCATGCTATGGTAAAA